>NCQV01036495.1:0-10121 GCA_002740545.1 Lophocereus schottii
ATTGCTTTGCATTCAATTCACCTAACATTCACAAACACAAGCTTAATTAAGTATTGTAACAAGTTATTTTTTTCCTTTGATGCAACAAGTTTTTCTTTTTTAGTAAGTAATTTGTTAAAATTTTGGACAAGTTAAATGAGTGTGCAGATATTCTACATATTTTTGGTACAAATACATATTGCTCGTTCAATTTTCCCTTTTTTTCAATAAAAAATATGGTGGTGTATTGATTAAAAAATAAATGTTTCATTACAAAAATCTTAGACTTTCAAAGTTAAAAGATAAATGAATTGTCCATGTATGAAGAATTAACCCAAAGGTTGCAATCAACTGCATTGTCGCCTATGATATGCTTACTTACAAAGCCTATAATCATATCCTAAAAGCACGTGCTTTCATAAGTCACATCAGCATCACATATTATAATTTGTCTATATGACAAATACACGTTGAAAAAATATGGACACTTGATAAGTGAGAGTACATACTTCTATATGTATAATATACATTACAACTTATAATTGTACGTATCAACATGGGGTAAGCATATTGATTGCAGGTACCTTGCTTAGAAAATACCCATAAATAGTACAATTATAGTTCATAATTCCATTTTGAAGGATTTATTTTATGGCCCAATTGGGGTACAAAAACCGAAACTTCCGACAATAATGTCTGGAAAATAGTGGTACGGGACCTAGAAAGAATAAATAAGTCACATTATTAGATTTAATGTTTGTTTAAAACTTGAAATTTAGAAGATAATGACAATTAATGATGATGATGACGACGACGTTAATTAGGGAGGGCCAGGCTTAACACTAACTTGGATGTTGGCCTTTGATTGGTAGATTTTGATTGCGATCACCTTTTCAATGGGCCTAGTTTTTAATAGAATACAAATGTGCAATTTTTATTTGTTGGCTTTTGCATATTTTATTTCACCAAAGTCGAACTATTATTGACTCAATAAGGAGTAAGAAGTCTCCCATTATAGTTTTTATTTATTCATAAGACTCAAACTCGATACCTTACTTAAGGGGAACATTGTCAAACCAGTTCAACCAACCTATATCGGCAAATATGCAATATTATTAGATATATGCGAGTTGTAGAAAATTAGGCACTTGTAGGATTTGTGAAAATAATTGGTGATTTTGATGATATTCTCGCTATAATAATTAATTCGATGATCAAATAAACAATTCAGCACCAATTTTGATATTGCCCTTTTGAGTGGTGGAATTTGACGCCGAACTTTGATTGGAGAAGGAAGAGCCCAGTACATAACTAATTAAAATTAGAACATCAGAGTTTTAATTCATCGTTAAAATTCGCGTGTAATTTAAGTCCTAAAATTATGATCCCTTGGCACCAAAAATATGGTGTTGCGAAACATATTTCTTTAGATCACCAATGTCGTACTTGTTGTTTATAAGAGAACTTGCGTTGGACAATAATGACTCAACAAAATTACCAAAAAAAAATTATGTAAGACATGAATTTACTGGGGTCTTGTTAGAGGTCTAACAAAAAGGAATTAAATCATTTTCATGTAGAAGTTAGCCAAAAGAGAAAAAAAAAATTAATTATATATAAACATCCGTAAAGGAAGATTATAAAAGCTTATCGATTTTCATCAACTTTTGTAAAATTTATAGTGCCACATCCTTGTATGAGGTTTCTAGATCCACTATTGCTATGGATTGTCATTCCGGTCTACTAATTTAAGGGCATATTCATTTCAATGTTTCAAAAGTATTTGGTAACTACTAACTGGCGTAATTGTTAATCACAACTGCTAGTAAACGTTGATAGCTATTAGTGAGTAATGATTGACGGCTACTTGTGATCTTTAAACGCTATTCATAACCATTACAAACCACTGATAATTGTTAAACCGTAATTTCTAACCGCCAGCGAACAATGATAATAGTTGGTACGCTGTTACTAACTGCTAATTCTAAAGACAGAAATAAACAAACCTAAAACACTATAGAAAAGGTTTTGGTGGGTCCAGCATACCCACCCAAAAAAAAAGGAAAATTACTCTAGTAGCTGTGAGTTGTGACATTGTTGAAAGACTAAAGAAATTAATGAGAGAACTGTAAGTATAAATGTGCTAAATATCTAAGTACTTAACCAGTTCAACAAGAACTATGGAATGTACGTATGATTTATACCAAACCATTATTGAGGCCAAATATGAAGGCAAGAATAATGAAATTAACAACAGATATCTAGAAGATTGGGAGAAAGTGCATGAACACCACCAACACTTTCGTACCATATATATTTATCAAATTAAAAGTCTCCCTTGTTGGATAAATTTAAACCTCTAGCTTTGATGCTCTTTAATTTGATCGAGAGGCTCTCTTTACCTGCCTGCTGCAAACTTAACTTGTGCATGGATGAAGTAATATTATGGTGATTGATTAATGGAATCGCAACCTTAATTTGTGTACAAAAGTTGGAAAAAATAAACTCCTTTTTTTTTTTTAGTTGGAGAAGATGAATCATTATTTGCCAACCTGCAAATAACTCGATATCGGAATTTCTAATTTTGTTGTTATGTCACTATCAAGTATCATTATATGAAGAATTCTTAGCACATATGAGCTTGTCTAATTTTTATAATTGTTATTTGACCTCCTTAACGTAGAAATTATTATCACATGGCCTCCAAAAGTGCCAATATGAAGGGGTATGAATAATGATAAATTTTCTCTATATGATAATTTTTTTTAGTTGAGATGAGTTAAAAAATAATTTCAACAATAATCGGTTACAAATAATATTGACCTAAATATGAATGGGTATTTTGATAATAATTCGACTAAAAAGTAAGCGTATTCTGGAAGACAAGCTCATACGAATTAAAAACTCCATACACTCGTCATAAATCCATTGTCAATATATGAAATGTTCCCCATAATTCGATGTTTTGGCTTAAACAAATGTAAGTTATTCGTAATCAAGTTTAATTTGGAAGATAGATTACGTGGCCCAAAGAGAAAAGCAGGAAACATCCTAAACGAAAACAATGAGACAACCAATTTTTGGCCTTTTGTGTAATGCTGAAATTAGATCTTGGACTTTTAATGCCATACCTGTATGAGTTTGACAATTAACTTTTTCTTTTCTTTTACAAAAAGGTGGTGCCAAATGTCTTCGATAGCCATGTTTTAGAAGCATTTGATAGTTGTATATCACTACATTAGATGGATTAAAATTTGTCACACACATATGATTGGCAACCAGGTATCAAGTATCGAACTAATTTTGTTGGCTAAATTGTAACCTATATGGTTAATATATTTTAAGGATATCAATACAGGTTAGTTCAAGTAATTTGATATTTATTTTTCTTAAGTAAGACTTCAAGTTCGAGTCTTGTGAATAAAGAAATTTATAATGGGGGAGCTATACTCCTCATTGAGCCAATAATAGCTCTATATTATTTATTCAAGAGCCATGAATTATGCTACTTATTAACATAGAATTTAACACAATTCAGACCAAAAACCAAAAAGGCACTAAAAAAGAGGATGAAGATCCTTTCCCAAACCCATCTAGCCTTATAATACATATATATATATATATATATATATATTTATATATAATTTTTTATAAAAAAAATCTCAGAAAATTAAGTTTTCACGGTTGTTTCGCTCAAGCCAACAAAAACCTTGTGCCGGTCTCATTGGAACTTTACTTTTGTGCTGTTCTTCATCAAAAAATATAAACCTGGTTTTATACCTAATCAATCTTAATTTGCTGAAACTGCTAGCTGGTCAAATAAAGCATGCATGCATTCGTGGTGGGTGTATGCATGATTGAGTAGGAATTAACATTATTCACCTGGTACATGCATGAGTGAACGAGCAAACAATCGGAGATATATTAGTATCATGACATGTAGAAAGCTAAGGCTAGAAGTTACTACATAGAGGATCCTGGAAAAAAGTTACGTTTACTGAGTAGGAACATAAAAGGCCCACCCCTAGAAATTTCAATGCACGTTTAGCACAATTATTGACCTCAAATAATTGGAAAATTTTCTTGTATGCATGCATGTATCCATTGTGTTTCTTTGTTTTTTCGATAAATGACAAATCACAAGTTTTTCAAAAATCAATGGCAATCATAGTAAATTACATTGTACATATTAAGTATCGTACTTAATTACGTATTTAGTTTGTCATTTTGTCTAGGTATTGGAGGATTAATTAAATTAACGAAAGAGCTCTTTCAAATACCATTAAATATTGTCTTTTTATTTAAATTTTTGAATGTATTTCAAAAATGTGATAAGATATGTTGTTAGGTTTTATGAAATATATATATATATATATTGTGATATTAAAATAAGGTGATTGCAATCAAAGCATCCAAGAAAGGTGACTGATGTCCACTTCGTGCACAAAAAATGACTGGAAAGCAACATTATTGTCAAGGTAAATAAATGACGAGTTTGTGGATGTGGGAGGTACTTCATTCAAATTTCTCGATGCCCTCAAAATCAAATATAAAGTAATTTCTATGTGATTTTCCCCCTAAAAAATGGACCCACCTCTTTCAAGGTAACTAATCAGTGTTCGTTGTCAGGGTATAGGGGCAATGTCTATATACATTGTGGAAATTTGAAGGAGAAATTTCGAAAAGTCTCCTTTGGGATGTTCTATTATAGTAATCATTACATGCATTGCATACTAACTTCTGGAATCACATTTCCTCTAGAGTGGATATTCCAAGGCTCATTGAAAGTGGAGCGGCTAATAATTCATTTAGAAATGATTATCAATTTGTTCATATATTTTTGTTAGCCATCTGATCAAAATATATACTAGTTAATTGTCAAAAATAGAACTACTAATTTATGAGTAATTAAGTATCTTCTACTTAAACAACTAACATTATAAATGTGACATTTTTAAAGAGATAATATAATATATCTACACGTGTGCAACATCCTAAAATTCATGTCAAATAACTATTAATATTAAATGGAGGTAGACATTCAATAGCAAGGCTATCTACAAAACCCAATCCATATTATCCGACCAAAATACGAATATCAAATAAGAATACGAAAGTAACAACGTAAAATATTTTGTTGCTACTACCATACTTAACCTTTATGCATTATATTCTCCTTTTAGTTGAAATCACATGTACTTCGCTTCTCAACATAAATGTTATATTGATATGGCTTTTGATCCGTAGTTTTTAAAAAGACATGAAAATAATTTTAAACAAAGTTTTCTTTCTATTGAACGTTTTTAAAAAAGATAAGAAGAAAGAATATTAAAAAATCACGATAATTATCTGGTAATCGATTTTTCTGATAGAATTTATGGCAAAATCCAATCAATTTGACTTTGGCTTTTAAAGCTATGATCAAATATTCAAATCTTTACCCTTAGGTTAGATGCATGGACAATGTGATGATGATAGGCCTTTTACTAGTCTTTGTCTGGATCATTAAAATATAATTAATTATGACGATAATTGCAGCAGTATTATATAAAACCCAAAAGGTCATTATATTGTGCAAATAATTAATAAAGAAAACAAAATAGGAGGATCATCATCAAACTTTACAGCTAGTTAGGAACATGGTTGTTGCCTCTAATTTCAACATGGCGACAAAATAATTTCAATTGATACATTGACAAATGCGTCTGCCAACCTTAGGAATTATTATTATTGATTAATAACCAACACAAATAAAACTGGAGGTTGTAATTAATCACTGTCTTATCTTAGCTATGCCTCTTGTGCTACATAGAGGGGTGGGTAGTGTAGCCTCGCAAAGGTGGCAAAATCATTACGTACGTTCATGCATGGAGTCCAACGTCTTTTTTCTTTTTCCCTTTTTTTGGGAGTTAATTAATTTATGGGGTGCTAAAGGTGGGGTCCTAACTTACCGTCTTACTTATATTCAAGAGCGAAGTTAGGATTCAAAGTAAGGGAAGTCGAGATTAATAATATACATAACATAAATTTTAATAGTTCTAAAAATGAAGTCTGTAGCTAATACATTCAAGAAAATTGTCTTCGACGAGATCTCATGTTTTGAAAGTAAAGTATGACATCGTCGTTCGAAAGACTTTTAAAAAGGTCAATCACAAAATCAATAAATTTAACACAAATAAACAAACAACAACCAATAAATTATCCCAATTCTAATTCATAAATTCTCAATCAAGAAAGGAAAAGCCTAATTTTTTAATTGATGAGTAAATCTCTAAACTAACCACTTATTGAACACAAATTCGATAAAAATTAGTAAACTAAACATAAATAAGAGAGCAACTACAAATAAAATTAGCCCAACTTTAAATCTTCAACCAAGAAGATAATTAAGTAAAAATTCTCATTTTTCAATTCATGAATCATGAGCAATTCACTAAATTAATCAATTATTTAACATGAATCTAACTAAAATCAGTAAAATAAACATAATTATATAACAAACTAAAAACAAAAATTGAGAATTCTTGAGAGTTACATCAAATTGGGATTTGGCCTTTAGGGCTTAGGAGGAGCACCAAGGAGGAGAGGAGGGCTAGAGGCGGCAGCGACAGGGTAAATAGTGAGAGGGAGAGAGAGAGTGCATGGTGGGTGGTTCAGCGTGTACGTAAGTGAGGGCAGGAGTCGACTGTCGAGGAAAGTAGAGGACGAGAGCTGCGAGAAATTTGACAATAAAGGGCACTTCCAAAAAGTCAAAGGAACAAAAAAAATACATAGAAGGCAAAAAGAGGAGTCAAACTCGTGACCCCACACCGAATGAGAGTCAACAAACCACCTTGCTATACACGCATTTGTTGAGTATTTATGCACTAATTAATATATATCTATTTTTGTTATCCATAAAAATATCCCATGTTAAATTTTTTTTTCCAAAAAGTTGGGGCTCAATTGACCCCCTTGCCCCTTAGTAGCTCTGCCCTCGCTTATATTATCGACTTGAGACTTCCTTCCTCTCTTAGTCTCATGAAGAAATTAATACAAGAGGAGGATTAGGGTTTACCAATTTAAAAACCCTTAGGGATTAGATTGTTAGAGTTTATTGTCAATGTTGAGTGTATGTCATAATTTAAAAAGGAGCTAAAATCAATTTTATAGGGCCCTTACTTTACATAAATAAAAATAGAAACATATAAGCATAAATTTTTTTTTCTTTTCACAAGGATAAAAGAGAAAAAATTACAATATTTAGCGTCTCTTCTCATAAGAGTACGCCCAACTACATTCTTAGTTAAAATTATCCTAAGAGCTGGTAAAAAGCATAGATCAGATGAAAATGAAGCAGTAATAGAATGCCCAAATTTAGATAGGTAATCTGTTGCCATATTTGCCTCTTTGAACACATGATTAGTAACAATTTGAACGCCTTGATCTCTCCATGTACGAATGTCCTTGATAATATTATGAGTCTTCCAAGGTATGTGAATCTTTCTTTCCAAAGCCTGAATGACAGTCTTGCTATCGCCCTCTACAAAATCGATTGAAACTTGCTTGAATTGCTGAGCTTAAACCGTCGTGCAATGCTCTAGCCTCAGCCACTAGAATTGAAGTATTTTCATAGTAAGATGATCCTGCCCTGAGTAATCTACTAGTCCAGTCTCGAACGATGAAATCTCCTGCTGCTAAAGAATTTTTGTATGATCCATCAAAATTGAGTTTGACGTACCCTGGAGGGGGGGAAGCCACCTCACAAGATGAATTGAGGTGGAAGGGGGAGAAGAAGCCCCTTAGAATTAGTATCAACTGACATACAGGTTCGGATTCTCCATTACACGGCAGCTTTTTCTGTCCAAAGTAAGCAAGCAAGGGGGTTAAAGATTTCATTCTTGAAGACCATTACATTTCTAGATTTTCAGATGTTCCACAATAAAAACGCGAACTTTTATTTTAACTTTGGGTTTTGAGAGAATTGAATTGTACTCAAACTTTGTGACATGTTTTCGCATCCTGGTGGGGCCATACTGCGAGGAAACCATTGATGATTGTCAGCGGTTCTTCAAACTTTGTTAACTACCTGGCATTCCCTGAATAGGTGTTCTGAGGATTCAATATCATCATGACAAAAGGGACATGCTGGATCAATAATGAGGCCTCTTCTCAAAAGCATGCCTCTAAGCGGTAAGGCGTTGTGGCATAATTGCCATGAGAAGACTTTAATTTTAGGCATCGTGTCAGTTTTTTAGATCCAATTGAATGACCATTTAGATGTTTCATGGGGTTGAATGCCATGAGCTACCCAAGTGGCAGATTTTATAGAGAACTCCTCGGAGCTATTCAAATCCCAATAGAAAGAGTCTTCTGTCTCAAAAATAGGTAACGAGATACACTAGATCTTCTGAACAATAGGATGGTCCTTTAGGACTAATTTAAGATGTAGGATATCCCATTGTGTCTATTGCGTAATATAATTGCAGACTTTGGCATTAGCGTATGGAATATTATCCTCATCTAATTCCATTATCTCTACTAAATTCCTATTTTCTATCCAATTATCAAACCAAAAGGAAATCTGATCTCCCTTTCCTACCTTCGAAATGATACCTTTCTTAAGGAGATCTTAACTCTTTACAATACTTTTCCATATGTGGTGAATCAATGTTCCTTCGTTTACAGCTAAGAAGATCACAAATATATAAGTACTTTGCTTTCATAAACCGTACCCATAGAGAGGGTGTATCAGTGAGAATTTTCCAAGCTAATTTGCATTAGAATGCTTTGTTAATGGCCTCTGTTTTGCATAACCCCAACCCACCTTTACTTTTAGGTAAGCAAATCTTATCCCAAGCTATGAGTAGCAAACCCTTTTTGGAGTTTTATTTTTTCTAAAAGAAATCTCTATTACATTTATCTAAATATTTGCTCGTCCTTTGATGTAGTTCAAGGCATTGCATTGTGTGTTGTGGTAAAATCCCAGATGTGATTGGATCAAAACTGTTATACCCGCTTCAGATAAGTAATTGGCTTTCCAGCCCTCTAGTTTTGTAGTCGCTTTATTAATAATCTCTTGAAAGGTTAAGCTTGAGGTCTGATGCATATTTCCATATGCATCATTTTCATTCCTCAAGCTCAACTACAAGGGAAGAAAGGGCCACATGCGATCAT
Organism: Lophocereus schottii; assembly: GCA_002740545.1. Lineage (NCBI taxonomy): Eukaryota > Viridiplantae > Streptophyta > Magnoliopsida > Caryophyllales > Cactaceae > Lophocereus > Lophocereus schottii. The sequence continues at coordinate 9,136 of NCQV01036495.1, forward strand.
GCATGGAAACACTTATATTTGATCCTATTATTTGAGTTCCATGACACAAGACACTTTGTGGAGTTTGTTTTGAACTTCAAAGTGCCTTATTCAAAAGGGATTTTCAAATGGGGATCAAGACTGATGGAGACCATCTTGTCCACTCTCCTACTCAGCTCAAGGAAGATCCTAGAAAGCTCAAAGAGGCCAAATAATTTGCTATACTATGCAGAAAAGCCGTGACAATGCCGGAGGAACTCATGCCTAGTTCATCCTCAACACACCCAGTTTTTGTTAGTCTTTTACAGCAACATGTAATGGTCCAAAATTCTAATGGTCCTTACATTAATCTAGCCTAAGAAAAGAGCTTTCTAACAAGACTAACCACGCATTATTTGGAGTCCATTTGGTTGGTCAACTTCAGCCCACAACATAAAGTACTGAAATGCAGTCTAGTTTTGGACAGTCTCTACTCTTTGAGCCATAACTTTTGTTCGGCTGGTCCAAATGCAGCAAATGAACATTCCCTGAAAAATAGACATCCAGAGCTTTCCAACAAGCCCAAGATCATTGAATTTGGCCGAGTAATCTGAGAGATATGCCCTCTGGAAGTTGGGATTGCTGCAGGTATGAACGCATTGATGGCAAAACGCGCGTGGCTTGTGTGTACACCTCATTTCGGCTATTGCTGCAGGGTTCTTCCTCTTCAGCCATGTTACCTTCCCCCTTTGCAAGGCCTAAAATGTGTGAAAGTAAGGGTGCATGAATCCCCCTTGGCTGCTACACTCTTTTCACACCAAACATCCAAGAGACACATCTTTTCACTCCATGGTACATCCACATGTAGGGCTAGCTACAATGTACTTAGGTTTCCTTGTTTTCTGCATTTTTTTTTTGTTTTCTTCGTACCTTTTCATAATATAAGGCCTTTAGTATAAATAGTCCATAGCTTAAGGTTGTAGTCATTTCACCTCCAACTTGAAATACAAGCAATACAAAGCAAGCAT
>NCQV01036540.1:0-14841 GCA_002740545.1 Lophocereus schottii
GCAAACAAGTCACTAGGGTGTTTGTCATCCAAGAACAACATCTGTGAGGGTGTTATTTACAACGCGAAAATCAGACACCATAATTTACCCCCCTCTTGTGGCAGTATACTCACGTATTCAACACCATACTTGTTCTTGTGAATAGTACATAAGTCTAGGTAGATTGAAGCTTTGTCCGGGTAAGTAATCTCCTTCTCTAGTTATTCTCGGGTCTGACTGTGGTAAGTTTCTACGAGAACTGATGTTCTGAGTAGATCATGGGTAGGTCATGGGTAGATTATAGGTAACTAATGGGGGGATCAGGCTATGATATCATTATATGGAGGGTTTGGTAACATTTTGTAGAAAAAGATTTAAAACTATTTGTTGATAGAACAATAATGAACGAAAAATAGAAAACACTGTTTTAAATGGCATGAAGATGGTACTCCCACAGTAATAATTTGAACTATCATAAGAAAGCTCAAGAAGTTTATATGTTCTAGCTTGTAATTATCCTTCATGCAGATTTTTAGTTCTTTGATATGCCGCCACACCCTTCTTCTTCACGGGTCTTACTTGGACTTATTTCGATCTACAAACTATTTCTCTCCTCTCAAGAACTTTGAAGCATAAAGATATAAACTCAAATTTTTTTGGAAGATAGTTCTTTATTACTTACATTCCTAAGGAAACAGGAAATTTAGAACATATTTTACAACAGACCACTCTTTAGGTGATATATTCTTCACCCAAATGCTGGAGTAATACAATTATTGGTTTAGAGATAAGGTAGTACATCAATAATTGAAAAGGTTGCAATAATTCAGATTCCTTAAGATAAGGGTGAGAATGTCGGCAAGATTTCAACCTTATATTTGGCTTGTTAATGGCAAAATCTTGGTTGTTCTTAATTGTGTTTTTTTCCCCTTCTTCTTTTCTGACTAGTTCAGCAAGTTTGCTTTTGATAGCTGTAGATCGGTGAAAGTATTTTGGGCTTGAGTCTGAAGAGAAATTTAAATAGTTCGCCATCTAGTTTTCTTCTTGTATTTCTTCACTAGTTGCTATGAGTAGTTAGTTACTCTATATAGACATCTAAGTCCAGAAGCATATAGTCTGTCGCTTTGGCGTCTAATAGTAAAGGCTCCACTTGTTCGTCTATAGTTGATCAATGATTTATTGAATCTAAATTGTTCAAATTTCTTGGTGGCTTTAATATTTAGTTCAAAATGTTTAGAGATGTATGCCACTTAAATTATGCTTATTCTAGGATGCAGGATGTCGATTTCCTCATCCTTTTTTGGTGGGATGGTATGGAACTTTACAAACATAGGTCATCGCTTGAAATATTTGAGGACTCGAATCATTTCAGTTGAGCATTTGGACATTTCAGTTAAATTTGAGTTTGGATAAATAAGATCAAGGTATCTGTATTCATACAGGTGGTAGATCTTCTTTGGATTTGCTTCTGTGCAAGTAGTGAATCTAGCAAATAGTCATTTTCCTTCACTGTAAAAAATTTGAGATACTTCATGGAGTTTCCAGTAAACTAATTCAATTGTTTTATGATATCCTGCAATGAAAGGGTCATAGATATCAAAAGCAATAAATTTTTTAGTTTGTGTAGTTTGATTAATAGTTCGTTTTGCTAGTAGCTTTGCCTTTAGTTCTAGTATTTCTTTTTCTTTTTCGAAAAATGTAGTGCTTGAACTTGGCGCTGTAGTTTTAATAGCTAGCGAAGTTGTGGCTTTGTTGGGCTAGTAGTTGATATTGTTGAAGAATGTGATTTTAGATAGCTAATTGACTTTAGCATCTTTGCAATCAAAGTTCTTGCTTGTTCTAGTTCTTTTTTCATGTCTACGATGATGCTGTCAGTTCCTGTAGAGAGCTCATCAATTTCTATTATGATATTATCAACTATACCTTTGACTCCTGTTTCAATATGTTCTAGTCCTGCTAAAGTAGTTTTTAGATATTTGTTAAAGTCAATAACAATATCTTCGAGTTCTTTAATCTTGTCTAGAGTCGTCATGGTTGATATACTCTGATTTCCTTATTAGATAATCTCCTATAAAATTATTATTTCCTGCAATATGCTCATAAACAGTGTTAAACTGAGGTAAGAAAGTTTGCTATCTATGAGGTTTGCATATAAGAGGGCTATTATCTAAGACTTGTTTGACAAATATAGTTCAAACTTTATTATCAGTTTGTACCTTGAAAGGTTTGGGCAGAAGAAATAGTCTCCATTTTTTTATTCCTCTGATTGCAACTAAAATTTCTTTTTTCATAATGTTATAGTTTTCTTCAGTTTTGGAAAAGGTACCACTATAGTGTCCATATACTTCATTAAGATAAGTTCTAAGTATGGCTGGCCAAACTTTATCAGAAGCATAAGTTTGCATTATTAAAATGTTTTCTAATTCTGATAATCTTAATTGGGGTAAATTTCTGCATTTTCCTTGAAGACATTTTACAATTTGGGTATGGTGATCGCTCTATCATTTGGTATCATTTTTTTCTTAGTAGGCTTTATAAATCTTTCTTTTTCTTTTCTAGGTCAAGAATATAGGAGCTGGCATAGTTTAATAGTTTCAAAAACCTTAGTATTTGTTTTAGTTCTTAATTCATTCGGGTATTCTGTTAGTTTTCTTGAAATATGATTTTGCGGAGATACTGCTTGATCCTAATTCGAATCGTAAAAATTTCAATTTTATCTTGTTCAATTGTGGCATTCTTCTCACTAAGACATATTCCTTCTTTTATAGTGGTTTTCTGCAAATATTTTTAGATGTTCTCTATGTTCTTCTAGAGTTTTGGACCTAATTAAAATATCATCAATGTAAACAACTAGAAATGAGTTGAGAAGTTTAAATGCATTGTTCATTCTTCTTTGAAATATTCTAGGTGCATTTTAAATCCAAATGACATTACAATCCATTCATAGTATCCTTGCGAGTACGGAAGCCTGTATATTTGATACTTTCTTTCTCCATTTTTATTTGCCAAAATCATGATTTATAGTTAAATTTTGAGAAATATTAACTATTTTTGACAAGATTAATTAAAACTTCATTGTTAGGTAAGAAATAATTGTCTGTTTTTGTGAATTGGTTAAGTTTTTTGCAATTGGTAATCATTCTTGCTTTATTTCTTTGTTTTTCTACTTCATTCATAACCATAAAGGCTAGTGACGAGTAGCTACTGATCAGTCCTTATAGTGTACACTATTTTGAGGTCATTTTGTGCCCTTTTTAGGGAGAATTGTGTACTTTATATAATAATTTACACTCCTTCTCTTGTTTTATGCTCGAGTATGGTTCTTTTGTGTTTTTATAGGTTTTTGGGCCTTTTTGCCTTTATGTTGACCTTAGTTGAATGCATTTTGACTACCCACAGATGTCCCTAAGTTGGTATGCCCATGGAAGGAAGAAAGAATAGAAGAATGTCAAGTCAGAGCCGACCACTGATAGTCCGTGGTGGTGCCCACGGTCCTGGGTGCCCTCATTTCTCCCAAGGTTTTTTTGTTTTCTCGTGGCTTTTTGACTTCCAGGCAGTTTTGATGTCATTATTTCTCGCGACTATTCGGCTTCCAGGAGTTTTACTATAAAAAAGGTGCTTCCAACCTCATTTCAACATATGCCATCCATACCCTTTTTTTCCCTGTCTTCAAGTTTATCAATTAGATTAGGATTTTAGAAAGGAGAGAATTGAGGGGAAGATTTGCAAGAATTCCAAGCCGGGTTTGCAATCGACGGATTCAAACGTGTTAATTGGCTGAGCTTTTTTCTCCCCCCTCATCTCATCTCTTCTATTCTCTTTTCTAAATTTAGATTTATGTTTTGTAATTTTGGTTATGACTTTGTTTTGATTTTGGATTTATCTAAATACTAGTTAAATTATTGATATGATGTTAATCTCTTTGAGCATTTTGAAATTGTTAGATTGTTTTATCGAATCTCAGATGTTTATTATCTTGTGAGAAATTTAATCACTTTCTCGCATGTTTTGAGTATTGAATGAAGGACTGAAAGGTGAAATTTGATACTTGAACCGTAGGATTGAACTTGATCGTGTAGAGTTTTGAGAGAGCACACCAATTGAGAAACCGTGAATATGATAATTGCATGCTTAATGAACCTATACAAATCAAGAGCCCTTGAGACATGGTAATTGATAGATTTAGGTATGTTACCTCACCTTAAAATAGTGTTGTGATAATTCAATTATCGATTTTGAAGCAACCAATTGATGAAGAAGTACTTGACTGATGCGCAAATCGAGTGATTGCTTATTTTACTTAATTCTAAAGATTATTTATTCGTTAGATTAGATAATAGATTAGTTTAGTTTCAATCTCAAATTTTGATTCGGTTAGCTTATCTTAAGGGGATAAGACCCAATAGATCAACCTAGTCCTTGTAGGAGACGATATTGATTTGCTACAATGCCACCGTACGCTTGTGGCCTTATCATGTTTTTAGCGCCGTTGTCGGGGACTAGTGTCGGATGTTGGGTTTTCCTTGATAGGTTTGACTAAGCATTTTATTTTTCTTTGGAGAAAAAACCAAAAAAAATTAAAAATTAAAAAAGATAACAAAAATTTGAGGAACAAGGATGACAATTTTCCATTTCCCTCCTAATAGGAGCATGAATTATTTTGGAGATATTTTAAGCGTTTAATTGCTTTTCTTGCTCAATGCGGTTATTGTGTGAGTAAATAGAAAATTTTAGACATTGCTGATGAGGGTGTAAATAGTAAAACTCATATTCTTTTAGAGTATTGGGATTTTCATGGTAAAAATGTTGATAAAAGCATGGTATTTGCTTGAGTGAATTGCTTGGGATTCATTTGAATTTGAGAAGGTTAGTTGCGTTTCTGAATATTCATTCTCTGATCCTTGTTCATTCTACGTTAGATCTTATTATACCTCTTTTTGGTGTGACTTTTCTAATTCTTCTGACATGTTACTAATTTGTGTCCTTATTATGCATGCTATGCTAAACCCGACTTTGCACCGCCCCGGGACAATATTGATGTTGTTCTGACCTTACCTGATTCATCCTTTCTTTTAGCTCAGTGCACGGGGCTTGAGGTGAGTGAGACTTTTGGGGTAATTGCTAGGTTTGTTGATACATGTTTTGACTCGGAAGATATTTTAAATCAGGTACATGGTCTAGATAAGACTTCTTTGGAGGGGTTATGTGATGTGTTTATGCATGAGGACTTTACTAGCCTTGGTTGTAATAATGTTCTCCCTAATTCCCTTGACCATTTTCATTTTTTACCAATTTGTTCATTACCCTCTCCTTCCCCTGAGTATTATATCGATGTGCTCATTGATTATCCTATAATTTTTGATGCTAATAATGATTTGGGCTTTGAGGATAACATGTTTAGTATGCTTGGTAGGAATGTTGATGATTTTATGTCCCTAGGTTACTTTAGTGGGTATAATGCCTCCTTTGACCCATATTGTATGTACCTAGTGGATGCACCTAGGAAAATCATATGAAATACTTTCTTTAATTTCTCTTTTGATTTTTCTATTGTATTTGGTTTGATGAGGAGATTGCTAACTTTCTTCAATGTTCTTGTCTTGATGCTCTCTCACTGCAACGCTTGCGAATCACATGCTGCAGCGTTCGACAAACTTCGACGTGTGTTGACGGAGTCTGATGTGGTGAGCAAAGTCTTGAAGATGTGCTGGAGTGGCTGATGCTCCATGTGCCCTGTTTACGAGGAGACCTTAGCTTAGGTACATCCAGTACCTAACCTGGCGAGATCGTTATGTCTTGTTTCCTTTCCCTTCTGTTATTTTCTTTCTTTCGAATAATAATGCTTCATCAAAGCATAGGGGAAGGGTAGTTTCATTTTGTTTTCAGTCTGCATACTAGTTAGAGCATATAGTGTTAGGTTTCTTTTTGTTTGCATTAGCGTGTTGCATTTAGTTGCATTTAGGTTTGCATATAGCATTACATGTAGGGATGGTGTGGATTGGTCTCCAATGATGCTTGTGCTAGCAAAATAGCTTTTATAAGCTTGAGTAACTTTTGATGTGTAATCCATTTTGGTACAAAAATTTGTGAAGGTTTTGTAAATATTTCTTGTTTTGGCCCTGTCTTCTTTGAGAACTTTCTTATCCCTTGGAATTGTAAGCACTAATGTTTGCACATGAGAGTCATTTTATGAGTTAATTGAGAATTTGGTAGATATCTGATGAGATTTTGAGCTTATTTAGACTAATCAATATTTAGTCTCATATTTCTTCCATGTGTATGGCTCTTCTATGTTGCATCTCTAGAAGTTGCCTTTAGTCTTGTTCAAAACTACATTAGCTTGTGTATAGTTGATGATATTATAGAGTCATTTCTTTCTTTGGTCATTTTAGCCACATAGCCAAATACCCTATCCCTTGTGTTACACGTTTATCTCTTTTGCTAGCCCCTTTGAGCTTATTTCCGTCTTTGTTGTGATCCCTTCATATTAGCCCTTGATCAAACACATAGTTCTACCTTTAAGCCAAGTCTATGAGGCATTACTTCATATATATAGTGGGTGGTTTTGAGGGTAATTGAATTTAAGGTGACTTTGGTGTGTTGGTTTGTTGAGGGATAGATGATATTGAGCATTTGCTTTAGTTCCCTCTTATTTGGATTGCATATATGTATGAGATTGTGAGTTGACAATTAGTGGTCCTATGCCTTTTAATAATTGAAATTCTTATTACATTTTCCAAAACAAGAGAAAAGCAAACAAAAAAAAAAGAAAAAGGATAAGAGTCATATTCAAAAAAAAAAGCAAAAAAGAAGGAAAAAAAAAGAAAACAAAAAAAAACCAGAAAAAAACTAAGTGATTGGCATTAGACGGGTAAATAGCTTATGTTCCTTCTTTGTCAACTCATTTCCTACATGATTCATTGGGGTATGTTCATTGAATTGTTGAGGTTTGGAGTGTTGGTGAACTTCATGGTTGCTTGGTGGTTTGTTAGTTGCTCCCTAGTTACTTGGCTAAGTAGCTCCACGTTGTCTCAAATGCATTTGTCTACTCCTTTTCGTTAACCATTCTAGCCCACATTACAACATATAAAGTCTTCTTAATAGTCTTATGCACATTGTATTTCTAGTGGTGGAGAATTTAAGAGTCTTTGCAAGCATATGGTAGATTGCATTTTTGGAATGAGTTTTGAGTAAACCTATACTATATTTCAAACACAATGAGTGGGAGTGATTCCCCATTCCCAAAAGTGAGATTCTACCAGTCCATTTAGTTCTATTTAATTTCATGTGCTTGTATGACATGCTTTGTGGCTCCTTGGAGGTGATCAAGTTTGATATCGAGCTTGTGGTTCTGTACTTTTGAAAACCTTCTCATCCTTCTAATTTTGAAATGTTTTACGCACTACTTGGGGTTGCTGTTGATTGATCTTCTTGCTTGTGATGTGCTATGACTTGCCTACTTTCAGGAGATTATTAACCATTTTGAGTCCTAGATGCATCTCCCCTTGTTGGTTTTCTCCAATGTTTGCTTGAGGACAAGTAACGGTTTAAGCATAGGGAAGTTTGATAAGTCCTTAAAGTGTACACTATTTTGATGTCATTTTGTGCCCTTTTTAGGGAGAATTGTGTAGTTTATGTTATAATTTATACTCCTTTTCCCACTTTACGCTTGGATATGGTTCTTTTCTGTGTTTTGCAGGTTTTTTGACCTTTTTGCCCTTGTATTGACCTTAGTTGAGTGTATTTTGATCCCCACGGATGCCCCTGAGTTGCTATGCCCGTGGAAGGAAGAAAGAACAGAAGAATGTCGAGCCAGAGCTGACCACGGATGGTCTGTGGTGGTGCCCATGGTCCCTGGTGTCCTCATTTCCCCCGAGGCATTTTGTTTTCTCACAGCTTTTCGACTTCTAGATAGTTTTAATGTCATTATTTCTCACGACTATTCAACTTTCAGGAGTTTCACTATAAAAGGTGCTTTCAACCTTATTTCAACACATCCCATCCATTCCCCTTTTTTTCCTCTCTTCAACTTTATCAATTAGATTAGGATTTTAGAAAGAGAGAGAATTGATGGAAAGATTTGCAAGGATTCTATGCCAGGTTTGCAAACGACATATTCAAGCGCTTCAATTGGCTTAGCATTTCTTTTCTTTTCTCTTCTGTTCTCTTTTCTAAATTTAGATTTATGTTTTGTAATTTTGGTTATAACTTTGTTTTGATTTTGGATTTCTGCAAATACTAGTTAAATTATTGATTTGATGTTAATCTCTTTGAGTATTTTGAAATCGTTAGATTGTTTTATCGAATCTAAGATATTCATTGTCTTGTGAGAAATTTGATCACTTTCTTGTATGTTTTGAGTATTGGATGAAGGAATGAAAGATGAATTTCGATTCTTGAACCGTAGGATCATGTAGAGTCTTGAGAGAGCACACCAATTGAGAAATCGTGAATATGATAATTGCATGCTTAATGAACCTAAACAAATCAAGAACTCTTGAGAAATGGTAATTGGTAGATTTAGGTATGTCACTTCACGTTGAAAGAGGATTGTGATACTTCGATTGTCGGTTTTGAAGCAACCGATTGAGAAAGAAGTACTTGATTGATGCGCAGATTAGGTGATTGCTTATTTTGCTTAATTCTAATGATTATTTGTTCGCTAGATTAGATAATAGATTAGTTTAGTTTCAATTTCAAATTTTGATTCGCTTAGCCTATCTTAAGGGGATAAGACCTGATAGATCAACCTACTCCTTAGGGGAGACGACCTTGATTTGCTACAACGCTGTCGTGCGCTTGTGCCTTATCGGCTAACTTTTATAGGTCGTATTGGTTATTTTTCTAATAATTCTATGATCTATATAGAGAATTCTTTTATATCTTCTCGGGTATAAAGTATAGGTTTTTCTTTAATGTATACTTCTTGTGTCAATTCTATTTTTGCGCTCCGATGTTCTTGTTTCCAGAACTATAAAGGATTCTCAAAGTAGATTTGTTTTGGTTTATTAAGCGAGTCTTCTTTAGTGATTATATTGACCTGAAAGCTTGGTTTTTGTATTTGTGTGGAGAGTGCAACTTGTTTATATCCATGTCCACCACGCTTCGTACGTACACTATAGGATTGTTTTAGTGTGAGAATTTTTAGTGTGTAACCACATTTTGTGGTAAGGTAGACTGTAGATGGGGTCTAAGTGAATTTAGCAAATTGTTTGAGGGAAATCATTTTCTAATAAAATTTCATATCTAGAATAGTACTGTAATACTAAAGAAATATTTAGAATTTTGTTTCCTTAAATGATAGAGACATTACTTTGTATAAAATCTAAATAAGTAGTGGTAGTGTAATACCTAGGATTCTTAGCTCGGGCTAACTGTTTGGATTAGTGTTTTCATTAACTATGTTCTATTTAGTTGACCATGTTAGACTATTTGTTTATGAGTTAATTAGGTGTAATATTTATATGGAGTGATTTTGTTAATTTTCTTGATTTAGCACGCAATTATGTAAAATTAATGAATTCGTTAATTAGGTAGCCAAGACATGATTATGCAAAATCGGTAAGCTGAGTGAGAATGTTCGAGGTTGAGATTGAACAAGACTAGACTAATTAGCACCAGGATCTGTTTATTAAGTGAGACCAAAACAACAACAAACAAAAACAAACAAAAAAAGGGGAATGAAAGGGAGGCTCGAGACCCCTTTCTTCTTCGCAAAACGGAGAACCAGGAGGGGTTCTCTCTGCGCAGTCCCCGTGAAACCACGAGAGAAAAAGAGGGGGGGAGAGAGAGAAAGAGAAGGGGGCAATGGTGCATCGTCGCGATACCGACGCCTGGTCGACCACCTCGCACCCTGCCGGCCATCCCCAACCAAGCCAAACAGAGAGAAGGAGAGAGATCGACCAGATAGAGAAAGGGAAATGGAGGTTGGTAGTGGGGTGTCTCAATGCAGGGCATGGCGGCGACGGCAGCACTGCCAGCCATCCGTTCGTCACCACTGAAGAGAAATAGAGAGAGAAGGATTGAGTGAGAACTAACAGTTCTGTGGGTTAGGGTTCTAAAAACCCTCAGCCACTACCACAGTCACCATAGGCGGCGTGACTTGGAGGTCGGGAGAGCTCAAGAAAGGGCATGTAAGCAGTACCAGGTAGATTGGAGTCTGTTCACGTGGGTTAGGCGTGACATCAGTAACAGAGTCGAAATGCTGGTTTTGAAGCATCCAAATCGAGCCCAAAAGCCCTTAGAACGGGTCCTTAGCTTGGACTCCAGGTGGGTGGTTCCTGATCCCTAGACCTACTATTAATTTACAAATGTTTTTGAAATATTTGCGATAGCTAATTTAGTAGTTAGGTTGAAACTGTAACGAGTTGAGAACCTTTAAGTAGTCGGTGAAGCATTTGGGTTGAACTGAAATGGTTTTGAGGACTGTTATCATCGGTACTGTGAGGAGGGAGTCCGGGTTGTGTAAAATTCCGTGAATTTACGAAGTGTGATTTCGTGTTTTGATGCCGTGAATGACTTATTATTTGCCTAAATCGGGTTATACCATGTTGTTTAATCGAGTCGTGGTTTTGCTAGATTTTGCCCTTTTAAGTTAATGTAACTGTGTTATGCAAACGATGTGTGAATTTGAGAAATAGTGAAAGGTTCATTTAAAAGATTATTCACGTGCTTTTAGATGGTCCTAATTCTTTATCGGTTTGCCTGCCTAAATTGCTGAAACTCCTTGCAACGTGGCTAACGCATAACCATTGAACGATTTACTTGAATGGTTCAGTTGAATGGTTCAATGAGTTCAAGGAATTGAAAAGAGAAAGCAAATTGAGAATGATGATGTTTTGAGATTATATGTTGTTTTAATCCACCCCTCTTTGCATATGGAAAGTTGGAATGAACATTAAGGGCAATTGAAGTGCTTAGTTGCTAAATCTAGTTACGATTTAAATATGAAAGGCATGCATTGATAAGTGCAAAAGTAGTTTGCTTTATATGCCCAGCGTCTTGAATATGTGGCTAACCGTGAACTTTAGACCATTCATTTAATAAGGGTGAGTTGTGATTAAATGCTGTAATACCTTTTCATAAACTAATCAATATTCCGCACGAATGCCTGAGACTTTGTGTTATGAAATGACTGTTGCATCTGAAATGTATAGAAATCGAGATATTCATGTGTGAATTTAACTGTTAATGTTTAAAAACGAGTTTCCATATTACATGTCCTGAAAAGTGAATGAATATGCAAATATTAACTCGTTTTAAGCATATTTTATCAAATGAGTGGTTTTATGCTTTCTAAGTCGATATGAAATCATTAAAGCCTCAAGCCTCATGAGAATGAAATGTCATTGTTTGTAATACAATGAAAGTTTTAACGCAGACGCATTCAAAGGTGAAATGCATCTAAAATGTTTTGGGCTAGGAAATTAGTGCTACATGTATAATAATTAGGGAGAATGCCCAGAAGTGAGAACCCTAGAAGACCCTGACGGGGTAATATATTGCCTAGAAAATAGACCCTAGAACCCTGGAAGATTCTAACGAGGATAATATAAAATGTGAGTGACAATCTCACTGGTACGATAGAATGTGAGTGACGGCCTCACCCGTACCCAGCACAAATATGAGATTCCAATGCCTATGAAAATGATTTCGTGCATGTTATGTGATGTGAATGTCTCATTCGAGGGTAATGTTGTTGTAAAGATTTGAAAAGGGTGCATGTTTTCTTGAAAAGAGTTTTTATTGAGTTTCAATTAGTTTCAATTATCTGCCAAGTGCATAACGACAATCTGATAAGAACTCCCACAGATTTAAGCGATATGCACTACTATTACTCTCTTGCAAAAAGAAGTCTCACTTGGTCATTTTGTTTAAACTCCTTGACGTTAGGTGTGTATATGTGAACGAAGTGTTCTATTGCATCTAATACCTGAATTGTTGCATGAGATAACTTATTAATGAATCCTGTGTGCCAGTTATGTGACGTTATGTTTACATTGTGTGATCTTATGTTGATATTACATGAAATTACCACCAATAAGATATAAGAGACTTAGTTTAGGCAAGCCTTGAGCATGAATTAGAATGAGTATAGGGTTACCATCATACAAGAAAGCTCATTGAGGTGATGACAGATATGGATGGCCCTACATGCTTATTATATGATATTATATATCAGATTGTATGTGTAAGCGCTACTTAAAGTATGATGTGCAACTATTTTACTTTCTGAGGGTTGGGAGTCATTCACTAACCGTGTCGTAGCTCATCCCCCTATCTTTTCCCCTTTTCCCCTAGGTTCCTAAAGTGATAGGAAGAAGTGCTTCACATAAGCCGAGGTGGAATCTCCCTTGCTGCCGTAGAAGTAGACTTATATGCTTTTTAGTTGAATTGTGAGTTTAGGAACGTATTGTGATGTAATTTAAGTTCTTGAGTGCATGTAATCCAATTACTGAAGTCAAGTAATGCATATTGTCTAGAAGTCACTCTGTATGACCATGTGAGCCGACCATCTGATTTATTAGTGGTCGTATAGTTGGAGTTGTTTATTTTCTTTTGAGATGTAAACCCTAGTACTCTGAATGTGTGGTCTGTTGAGTTATAGTCTTCATTTATTTCATATTATTACACCATATTCCTTAGGATACGCTGGGTGTGTAACCCATAGAGTTGTGATCTCTACCGTGTAGCCATTGAGTGATGATTATATATTTGTGCGTTTATGGAATGCAGGAACCCATTGTAAGATAATAAGCCTGGTTTTAGCCCATTTTTAGGCAAAACTCTATCCATTTTGCCCCATAATTTAAGTAGGAATTAAGAAATTGTTAATACTCCTAACTCTAGGGGTTGAGGGTGTTACAGGTAGGATGAACACCTTTAATTTTAATCTTTTTGTTAGATGAGAGTTTCTCCCATTTTGTAGTAAAAAGTCTTGAAAAAGGTTACCTCGGATCCAGTATCCATTAAGGTTGTAGTTATAACATCTAAATCCTTTACTGGTACTTCAATATATGTGATGATAGGAATTGTAGTTGTTTCATATTCTATCAAGAATAATTTTGTTTCGGTTATCAACTACGGTAATATGAGTAGGTTTTATTTCATATGATATAAATTGGTCTAGGAAACTTATTCCTAATAAAATGTGATAAAATTCTTTGCTAATTGTTGGGTCAATATAGCAATCAAATTCTAAAAAGATAGGGTCAGAAGTTTTCATCATGATTCTAGATTTTTGATTAAGGATAGATCTTCTACCATCATATGTAACAAAATTACATTCTGAAGCTTGGCTAATTGGAATTGGTAGAGTTATACAATGGCATTGAGAGGCTCATGTTTCTATTAAGATTTTATCTTTAATCCATGCCTGGCTGTTAAAGTATTCTAGCTTAACTTTATGTGTTCTATTATTAGTATTTGTTTTGGTAATGGTTTTAGGATTCAATCTTGACATACTACAACTTCTTGGTAAAACTGGTTGATTGGAGATTCTCATTCCTCTCTCTATATAGGATAATCTTGGTGCTTCATAGCTAGCCGATGCATCATCGTCTTCTATGAGTTAAAAATCTATTAGTGTAGGTAATCTAGCTTCTTGAGCTAGTGGTGCTATAATAGTACTTATAGTAGAGAAAATCTACAGTCATCTTTTCTTCTTAGTTTATGTCTTTTATAGGAAAATTAGTGCTAGAGAAAACATATAGTCCCCTATAGTAAAAGGATAATGCATCATTTCTAAGTTTTAGTTCTATATCTGTTACAAGTTTAAATTGCAAATTGAGAGCATATTCAATGTTTTTACTTGTAAGGGTGACATAATAATTAGGATACCTTTTAAAAATCAGTTTTGAATAAATCAGTTTTCCTTGTAGAGTTCCTGAATGATGTTTTGGATATCTTTACATCTTTGATCATGTAATGATAGAAACTGAGTTAAATCCTTTAAAACAAGCTTCTACAGCTATCTTTATTCCCTGTAAATGTACATATTTAATCGCATTTCTATCTTTCAAGGGAATTTCTTCTAAACAATTTTTAAATTATCTCTTGAGTCATTAGTTTTAATTTGATATTCCTTTGTAAATTCTAAATATAAACTGGTTGTTCTGTTGTATAAAGTTGGGAATATCTTATTAGTTTTCTTGTTAGAAAACCATCTATTTTCTTTATAAAATTTCTACGATCTTTAAAAGACAAGTCTTCGCCTATTATTTTTTCATAAAGTCGTTGATTAAATGTGATTATTCCTGTATAGTTTTCATTGCTTTCTTTTTCTTGTTGTTGAACTATCTCTGTTCCTCAGTATTCATCTTCAGTTTTTGAATAACTTTCTGTTTATGAAGTATTTATGTCTTCTTCCGAGCTAATAGATTCATAGCAACTAGAGACAATATTGTATTTACTAAGGTCTATTGGATATAATTCTTCTGGTATTTCTTCAAATTCTTCTAAGAAAAGTTTCACTATATTAGTCTCTTTAATTACAGTCAATAAAATTATGTGCGATTTTTCGACAATTCCAATATTGACAAGAGGTGGGTTTTTTTTTTCTTTTATAATATTTTTTTTCTGGATTAAGGCTTTCTTGACGTTGAGTTTCATGCCTAAAGCGTTCACTACTTTTCTGGCATTTGTTAACAGCTATTTTTGTTCTTTTTGGTTTAGAACTCTTCTTTTAGAAAACTTTTTCTATTGTGGAGCTGTCTTTGTATTCTTCTTTGGATTTCTTTTTCTTTTTGATTTGTAATTAGGATAATTTTCAAAGTTTCGACTACTGCTACAAATCTAAAGACTATGGGTTGTCTAGCAAATTCTTCAAATTCTATAAGAAATATTTATTCTATGGCTTGGGAA
>NCQV01036554.1:10244-31916 GCA_002740545.1 Lophocereus schottii
GACAACCAAGGAACCTTTGCAATTGAATTTTATCTTTGATTTTATCTGGAAATTCAATGCATCATTGAATAGGTTTAATAGTACCAATTAAAATGTCATGGCCTAAAAATCGAATTTTTGTTTGAAATAATTTCATTTTTGAGCCATTTCCTTGATTGAAAAATGTTTTTAGATGCTTGAAATGTTGGTCCAACGTTTTTGAATAAAGAAGAACATCATCAATGCAAACCATTAAAGTTTTAGAATAATGATTGAGTATATCATTCATAATATGTTGAAATTTAAAAGGAGCATTTTTGAGTTCAAATGGCATTACATTCCATTTGTAAAATGAAACTGTGAATGCAGTTTTGTATTTGTCTTTCTCAGCAATTTGAATTTACTGAAAGCCATATTTGATATCAAATTTTGAAAATATTTTTGTATCATATAATCTTCCTAATAAATCTTTTTTATTGAAAATTGGATATCTTATCCATTGAAGAACTTTGTTGGGTGGTTCGTAATTTATGACTAACCTAGGAACACCATGTTCCTTTTCTGCTTGATTGTAAACATAGAAGGTTACACAACTCCAAGGCGATTTGGATGGTCTAACGAGCCTTTTGTTTAATAAAAATTGAATTTTTTTTTTTGCAAAATTCTAAAAGCTGTTTATTCATTTGAATAGGGCGCATTTTTATTGGAATATTTCTTTCATCAAAATCTTTTTCATATGGTAACAATACCATATGTAGCTTTCTATCCCAAAAGGCATTCGGGATATGAGCACAAACATAATCTTCAAATAATTTGTTAGTTGTTTGAATTTTTTATTGAATTTTAATAAAAGATGTTGTTCTTTAATACTGGCTTGAATAATTGCTATTTGAAGAAAAACTGTTTGTTTTTCTTTAGTAGAAATAATTGTTGAAATTAAAGCTTCTTAAAGAGCTGTAATATCGTCATTTTTCATGGGAGAAGAAAATTAGAATTTAATTTTCTTTCCAAGAATATTTGAATAAATTCCTTTGGAATTAAGAGTAAAAGGATATATTTGAGTAATAAAGGGACAAATATAGGCATTTAAAAGCTTATAATTAATTTGAAGCTTAGATTCGGTAGCACTAGTCATTTTCTGTTTTGTGTTTTCAAAATATTTTGAAGGAATTAAACCTTCTTGAATGTAATTCATATTAGCACCGCTATCTAGCAGAGCGATAGAATGAAGTTTGAAATCTTTGACTATAATAGTAACAGAAACATAAGAGCGAAGGTTGAAATCTTTGACGATAATAGTAACAGAAACATACCATTTTTGAAAATCAATACAGTTAGTCATGATCTTGATTGTCAGGATTTAATTTAGGAGAAGATCGAGGAGATTGATTAGAAGGTTTTTATGATTAAAGAGAAGAAACTCGACTTTCAAGCTCTTGAAGTTGAAAAATGAGAATTGAATTTGATTCCTCAAGGAGATTTTATGTTTTAATTTGAATTTTTAATTCTTTAACTGCTACTAGTTTTGAGAGATGTGAACCTCTTTCTTTATAGGTTTCTAAGACTTGTTTAGGTCTAAAATGTGGTATTCTTGATTCGGTAATTTTATCTTTAAATACTAAGCTTTCAAGGTTGTGAAGGCATTGAGTTTTGATTTCTGGTTCCTCAATCCTCTCGATGATATTGAAGAGGAGTTCTTCTTGAGATTGATGTTTAGTAACAATGTTACAATTGTTAGGACAACACAGTAACTTTTTCATCCGAGTTACAAGGACTACAATCAGATGTTTGAATTTCACAAAGGCTTCTTTATAGATAAAAAGGGAAATCATTAATTCTTGAAGTTTTTTATCTTCAAGTTTCATAATATTGGTACGAATACCATCTCGGTTTATCCTGAAGGAATAGATTTCAGCAATAAAAGGGATGTCGAGCATAATATCTTGCTTATACTTTTAACTACATTCTTGAAACAATGTTTATTACAAATATAAGTGTTAGGTAATTTGTATTTAATTTGCGATGATGTTTCATTAACACTGAGAAGCTGTTCTTTTGTTTTTAATTTAAAAGTATCTTGAATTTTAAAAATAATATAAACATACCATTTTTTGGAACTAGCTTGATTAATGGATTTATAGTCGAAATCTAACTTTTCTTTGGTGTAGGCTCTCTTGATTTTTGGAAAGGTATCCTGCTTGAGTATCTGTAGCTTTGAATATTGTTCCTTGAAATTTAGGATTCTTTATACGTAAATTTTTCTTTTTATTTTTAGGATTATTTACTTCTAATTTTTTCTTTTATTGCCCATATGCGCTGTTTTACCATATTTAAGACACATTATTTTTATAGACATTTTTCCCTTTTGAATTTGTCTTTTCAGGTTCTAAAACAATTGTTATTAAATTTCTTTTTACAATAAATGGAGTTTATACTTTTGGAAAGTTTTTGGAATTATTTTTCATAATTCGAGTAAGATTTGAGTTATCTGAAGAATTAAATTTTGGGTTTGAATTCTTAGGTTTATTGTTATAGGATGATTCATAAATACAAGATGTTTGTTTTGGTAAGGTGGCTTTTTCTAGTTTATCAGGAACATGGAAAATTTTTAAAAATAATTTATTTTCTTTTTTTGTTGTTGTTTCCTAAATTTTCTAGTGGAATTGAAGGAGTTTCTTTAATAGGTATGTTAAAAGGATTGAATAAAGGTGGAGAACTGATCTTAGGAGTATTCTTAATTTAGGGGAATTCTAATGAATAACTATTAGAATTTTCTCCCAATTGGGTTTTATTGAAATTATCTTCAGTGGTTTGAATAAGATTTGAATTATCTGATAAGCTAGATTTAAAATTTGAGCTTTTATGTTTATAACTGTAGGACTGTTAATCTGTGCAACATACTTTTTTTGAAGTAGAATTTTCGAAAGTAGTTTGAACTTCTTGGTCTGGAGAGGAAGGTGAAGGATGAGTAGAAATAATTGCTTGTCTGATGAGAAGATTATACCATAAGTTTCGCTTAATAACACATAAGTATTTATTGTAATTAGGAATATCAATTTGATGTTTTAGAAGAAAATCATTTAGCCAATAGAAGAAGGGTATATTTTCTTTGATTTTGACTAATTGAGTATAATAAATAGTTTTGAATAATTGTTTCATATCTTTTGAAAAATGAGAAAAGAACCAATCTCGGTAAAACTGATTATAATCTTGATAGAATTCTTTATTAAGATAAACTCTATTAACTTGAAAAGTTTGATTAGTAAAAGGTTTTGATTTAATAGGTTCAGAAAAATCATTTTGCTTGAAATAGTTTCCGTTTGAATCAAACGTTCATTAGGAATTTGCATTTAAGAGTTAGGGTTCGCATTCATTCATGGCACATGAATCAAAAAGGTAGTGTCCTATTCAATTAAGTTAAAACCTACATCTTAGGATATCAATTCAACTATTTTTACCAAGAATTTTCCAACTTTAAAAACTAGATTTAAAATATTCAAAAATATTATTTTTCAAAATTCATATCTTATTCTTCAAAACTTTTCAAAAGAATTTTCCCAACTTATTTTCGCACTAGTAGATTTCTTTGAAGCAACTCATTTCAATGTCTCTATTTTAAATAGAACCAAACCCAAACAAAGGTAAGCAAACTCAATCTTATGTTCCCACTACTCAAGACTTTGCCATCAAACCTAAGAGCTAAATTCAAACACAAACTCATGCAGCTCATCCTGAGATCAAAATTCAAAATCAATATGAAAGCCTTAATAATTTCCACCTCTAGCATACAGCCAAGTTGTGAAATCTACTTCTCAAATGACTCAAAAGCCTCAAACTTCTCAACTACAAATTTTATCAAAATCCCAATCTCCATGCTCCTACTTTTGAAAATCAAAATTTGAACTCATAATGTTCACTCATTTCCCTAAACCACAACCTATTCAAACTCTAAAACTTCAAACCTCAACATTATTTTTCAACCAAGAAAATCTCCTTCTTGAAGCCGATACACTCCAAAATCATAGATTCTATGAACTTATCCTCATTGACACCAAATTAGCTCGAATCATGCATATTAAAGATGATAAAGGAAAAGTTCTTTATTCAAAATTTCAAATTCTCAAGATTTTATCATCCAAAGAATGGGATTTGTCCCCTTTTGAATACAGCAAATTCTTGGTCCATTTCCACCCTCAACATTTCAATTTCTTAGACTACAACACGACATAGATTAGAGCATTCAACTGTAGGTGATTTGACCATTCCTGGTTCACCTCCTTCGACCAAGGGGTCTCCGATCAATATATTCAAAGTTGGTTCTTCGACTAGTAGACGTATTTCGGGTTCAACTCAGATTCATTACCTTCACCGGCGGTTCCAGGATTTCAAGCTCTTATGAAGCAACCTAAATCATTCAAAGCATTAAATGAAATTATATTGTCAATTGAGTTTGAAGTTCCTTGGATGCTATATTGGAATTCAGCTATCACACAGATCATCATGATGATCCTTATGTCTCCATTATTCGCGAGTTTAAATTGAAATATTGGGAGAAATTCAATTTCGATTAGCGAAGTAATCTTGATCAAGTTCAATAATATTTAAAGCATCAGACAAAGTAAGTCATGAACTATCCCTCAAAACCAGTCGAAAAAATTGACAAACATCCTTCATCAAGTTCATCCAAAGGTTTCAAGTAGAAGGCTACATTCAAGAAATTCATGAAATGGTGAGAGCATGAAAGCGATATCGATAGCATTTCATCAACTGAGTCCTACTCTGATCCCATAGGCAGCCCACATGCTCAGGATCTATACAAAATTTAACAATGCAATTATCCAAAACTAGGGGATAGTATACAGTAATGCCTCTTGGAATTTCAACAAGCAAGCACGCAAAAATAAAAATCAAGATGCAGCTGTCAAGCTTTAATAAGCTTATCAGACATCAAACATTCAAAAATNTCCAAGCAACCATAATTCGATATACAAGCACGCAACAATAAAAATCAAGAAGCAGCTGACAAGTTTTAACAAGCATGTCAGACGTTAACCATTCAAAATTATTCGCGTACAACTGTTCAAGATCAGTCCACTATTCTAGATGTTCCAATAATCTTATCTTCTTATCTTCTTACTGTTCAAATTTCAGAAATCTTATCGTATTAATAAATATCATGTACTATATATTTTGCTTTTTGGGCATATATGAAGGCTTCAAAGTTGTAAACAATGGCAGAACTTATCTTTCTCTGTCCTTTGTACATATCCCTTTCCCTCTCTTTCTGCCTTACCCTCTGCTTCCTTGTACAATTCATCTGCTGAGTTCAATACTATCAGTAAGTTTCCATTCAAGCTATTCCATATGTTTTGCGTGAATTCCTTCTTCTATTATTTTCCTACATTATTCATGTACTAAGTGCGGACCATTCATTAATTCCTCAAATTTTGCACTATTCATTGCTCTATTCATATACGTTATTTTGTTCATGCATATTGTTTTAATCAATTGCTAATTGAGCTTTCGTCTTAATCAATCAAGCTTTCCTGTTTATTAATCTTTTTTTACTATTAATTAATCAAGTTTCATGCTTGTGTGTCGAATTTTGCTTGCTTAGACATTTTTGAATGGTTGACGTTTGACAAGCTTGTTAAAACTTAACAGTTGCATCTTGATTTTTATTTGTGCAAGCTTGCTTGTCAAAATTCCAAGGAGCATTGCTGTATACTGTCCCCTGAATATTTTAAAACTAGTTTTTAAAGTTATGAAATTCTTCATAATAGTAGTTGAATCAATGTCCTAAGATGCATGTTTTAACTTAATTGAATAGGACACTACCTTTTTTACGCATGTGCCATAAATGAATGTGGACCCTAACTCTTAAATGCAAATTTCTATTTCAGTATGCTTTGTGAATATGCAAGAGGAGCATAAAGGAATATAATAGGGATAAAGAATAATCGTTTGGAATGTGTCTTTGAAAAAAAGAAAGGGATGAAATTGAACAATAAGAATAATTCATGAAATATGTCTGATATCTATATTACTTCATACTGGGCTAATGCCCTTTTGGTTATTTTAAGGTTTTGATTTCAATAATTTTCTGATTGAATTAATATTTGGGCTCTGTCTAATAAGGCACAAATTTCATGAGTTCTTTCTTGCAGAGAAGGAGTTTGCATATTTCAAAAAGACTTGTTAATTTTTGTGTGTAGGACTTTTTAGCTTCCTAAGCTCGAATTGGAAGTCTTTCATCGATGCCTTTTAACAAGCATCTTTATCTTTTTGTATTAAATTTAGTCTTCTTATTGTTTGAATCTTTTCTTACTTTAGAATGTATTGCTCATGGACTCTGATCATATTAATACCACTAGAAGGAACTGAATCTTTTGAACCGATAAATTTGAAAGAAATGTTATTTCCCATAATAGACGTATGAATACTGTTTTGATCTACCTTGAAAGGATAGGTTTGAGTAATAAAAGGAGTGCTAAGAATAACTTTTTGTCTTATATTTTTATTGGAATGAATGAATTTTCAAAATAATAATTTTTGTGACAAATATAAATATTGGAGGATTTATATTGAATTTATAATGGATTTCCATTGGTGCTAAGGAGTTGTTTAGATGTTTTCTTATAGTATTGGGATTGAATTAATTCTTCTTTAATGTAGTTTTGGTCTACACCACTGCTAAGGAGTGCTATTGTTTTTAGCTCAAATGATCTTAAATTTCTAGAGCAATGTAAATATACCATTTTTTGAAATTAACTTTATTAGCGGTAGACAAGAATTTAAAATTTGATTTTATTTGACTTAGGCTTTGAGGAATATATTAGCATTTTGATCGACTAGGGGTAACTTTGAATATTTTCTTTCGAATTTTAGGATTGTTTACTTGTCATGATAATGAGATGATGATGATGATGATGATGTCATGATGTTAATATTTTTGGTCTCAGGATAATCAATTAAACTAAAGAAATTAATCAAAACATAACAACACACACATATGCACTTATCTTAGATAGAAAACCGCTAGGTACGCAGCCATGCACTGTGGGACCACACCAAGACCACCTTCGCTCTAACCCCTTTACTGCCAGGACCACCAACTACTAAGCTGACCAATGAACCTGCTAGGGGCTCCCTAAGGACTCACAGAAGGCTGACCAACGCTACTGACCAACACAACTTCCATGCCAGATAACTGGTTTATCTCTATCTTCAATAACGATTTCTATATGTCATTATGGGTTAATTGACCTTCCTTAGGCTAATTTATTAGTCCTTCAACTAATCAGAGGGATTTAGCCTAGGTACATGACGGTAAAGTTAAACAAAATTAAAATAACAAATACTGGACACTTAATTAACACTTAGCTGACTTGACTAGACACTTGGTTAATCTTGACTAGACACTTGTCTAATTTGACTAGACACTTGGGTGGGTATTTGGGTAACTTGACTGAACACTTGGCTATGATATCAGTTGGGGACAGGACTAAGTGTAATTTTTTGATTTGAAATAAAGAGTAAAGCTTGATTAATAATTGACTAAAACAATAAGCATGAATGAATTTTACGAATTTGAGTAGTGAAATGAATAAGGGAAAACGTGAAATCAATTTAATATGAGCGGACCAAAATAGTACATGAATAATGATGGAAGCAGGAATTCACGCATAAATCATGGAATCAAATTTGCACAGAGAAGGATATTGAATGAAAACTTACTGATATTGATTGAATATGGTGGATTGAGTAAAATGAAAGGATAAGGATAGGAGATAAGGTAGGGAAGGGATATTGTACAAAGGAAAGAGGCAGATAAGTTCTGCCTTTACTTACAACTTCGAAGCCTTTATATAGGCCCAAAAAGTAAATGTATAGTACAAGATATTTATTAATACGATAAAATTTCTGACATTTGAAAAGTAAATAGATAAGATTGTTGAAGCATCTAGAATATTGATCTTATCTTGAACGATTGTACGCAAAAATTTTTAAATGGCTCATGTCTAACAAACTTGTAAAAATTTGACAGTAGTTGCTTGATTTTTACCACAGGACAGAGTGCAATTTTTTAAATTTAAAATAAATTGCAAAATGTAATTAATTAATAGTAAAATAAGATTAATTAACAGCAAAACTTGATAAATAAAGAGTAAAGCCTGATTAATAATTCATTAAATAAATAGACATGAACAAAGTAATGGATATGAATAAAGCTTGAAGAATTAATTCAATGGGGATATGAATAGTGATGCAAGAATTAATTTACACATGAAAAGTATGAGTAATAATGGCGCAGTGAAGGGATTGAATGAAACTTACTGTTGATTGATTGATTTCTATGGATAGAATTACAACGGGACAAAAGAAGAGGATCAGAGAGAAGTTGGGATAGGGATATGTACAAAGGAAAGAGGCAGGTAGGTTCTGCCATTGCTTACAACTTTGAAGTCCTTATATATGCCCAAAAAGTAAATGTACAATACGCGATATTTATTAATGCGATAAGATTTCTAGCATTTGAACAGCAAATGGATAAGATTGTTGAAGCATCTTGAATATTGATCTTATCTCAAACAGTTGTTCGTGGACAATTTTGAATGGTTGACATCTGATAAAATTGTGAAAAATTTGACAACTGCTGCTTGATGTTTATCACTGCATGCCTGCGTGTTGAATTGCGTATCAAATTTCAAGGGGTTTTGCTATATAGTGCCCCCAACTGCTGTCAGAGCCAAGTGTCTAGTCAAAGTATCCAATTGTCTAGTCAAGTTAACCCAATGTCTAGTCAAGTTAGCTAAGTGTTAATTAGTATCTAGTAATACCTTAATTAACCTTTTCTTTACCCTTACCATCATGCATCTAGGATAAAACCTTGTGATTAGTCGAAGGACTAATCAACTAGCCTAAAGAAGCTCAATTAGCCTTTAATGACATATAAATATCCTTATTAAAGGCGGAGATAAGCCGACTATCTGGCTTGGAAGCTATGTTGGTCAGTGGTGTTGGTCAGCCTTTTGTAAGTCCTTAGGGCGCTGCTAGTAAGTCCGTTGGTCAGCCTAATAATTGGTGGTCCTGAAAGTAAAGGAGGTTGGAGCAAAGGTGGTCCCGGTGTGGTCCCGCAGTATATGGCTGAGCACATAGCGATTGTTTGTCTAAGATAAGTACATATTTTTGTGTTATTATGTGTTGACTAATTTCTTTAATTTAATTGATTATGTTGAGGCTAATCATCTTAGCATCATGACATCATTATCATCATCATCATTTCATTATCATGATGTCATTTCATTATCAACTTCTTTTACTAATCAAACTTTTCAAGTTAATAAAGTTTATCTTAAAAGAATTCTATCAAGATTATAATAAGTCTTATCGAGACTGGTTCTTTTCTTATTTTTCTAAAAATATGCAACAATTATTCAATATCCAAAACAAAAAAAAATACACCTTTTTTCTATTGGCTAAATTATCTTCTTCCAAAACATCACATTTCTAATCGTAATTACAATAAATACTTATGTGTCATTAAGCGAAACTTCTGGCATAATCTTCTCATCAAGGAAATAATTATTTCTACTCATCCTTCACCTTCATCTCCAAAGCAAGAAGTTTGAAATACTTTTAAAAATTCTCCTTCATAAAAAGTACTCTGTATAGATGAACCATCCTATAATAATCAACATGAAAGCTCATATTCTGAACGTAGCTTATCAGATAATTCAAATCTTATGCAAATGACTGAAGATAATTTCAATAAAATCCAATTAGAAGAAAATTCTAACAGTTATTGATTAGAATCCCCCAAAATTAAGAATACTTCTAAGATCAGTTCTCCAACTTTATCCAATCCTTCTAGCATACCATTAAAGAAACTCCTTCAATTCCTCCAGAAAATTTAGGAAACAATAATAAAAAGGAAAACAAATTATTTTCAAAAATTTTTCGTGCTCCGGATAAACTATAAAAACCCACCTCACTAAAGCAAACATCTTGTATTTATGAATCTTCCTATGACAATAAACCTAAGAATTCAAACCCAAAATTTAATCCTTTAGATAACTCAAATCTTAGTCGAATTATCAAAATAATTCCAAAAAATTTTCAAAAGTAAAAACTCCATTTATCGTAAAAAAAAAAAATTTAATAACAATTGTTTTAGAACCTAAAAAGAGATATTCAAAATGGAAAATATCTGAAAAAATAATGTGTCTTAAATATGGCAAAATAGGGCATATGTCCAATAAAAGGAAAAAAAATACAAGTAAATAACCCTCAAAATAAAATGAAAAACTTGCGTACAAACAATCCTAAATTTCAAGGAAAAATATTCAAAGTTACTTATACTCAAGCAGAATACTTTCTAAAAAACAAGAGAGGTGACACCAAAGAAAATTACATTCCAGCTATAAATCCATTAATCAAACTAGTTTCAAAAAATGGTGTATTACTTTAAAAATTCAAGATGATTTTGAGTTACTAACAATAGCACTCCTTGATAGTAGTGCAGATCAGAACTGCATCAAGGAAATATTAATTGCATCCCAATATTATGAAAAAATGGAAGAACAACTTCTCAGTGTTAACGAAGCACGATTGCAAATTTATTACAAATTATTTGGTATTTGCAATAAAGAATATTGTTTTCAAAATTCATTCATCCTAACTAACCATATAAAGAAAAACGATATTTTTGGCATACCTTTTATTGCTCAAATCCATCCCTTCAGGGTAAGTC
Source organism: Lophocereus schottii (assembly GCA_002740545.1). NCBI lineage: Eukaryota > Viridiplantae > Streptophyta > Magnoliopsida > Caryophyllales > Cactaceae > Lophocereus > Lophocereus schottii. The sequence goes on from NCQV01036554.1 coordinate 20,977, forward strand.
AAGATCATATTCATACTAATGTTATAAAATTTGAAGATTAAAAAACTTCAAGAAATAAAGATCTCTCTTCTAATTCATAAAGATGTCCATTATGAAGTTCAAACATTTGATTCCAGTCATTCTTGGCATCCCTTTTACTGCTCGAAAGGGTTGGGGAACCAAAAATCAAAAATCAAAAATCAATGCCTCCATAAGCTTAAAGATTTATTATTCAAAGATAAAATTACTAAATTAAGAATACAATCTTTTAGCCTAAAACAAGTATTAGAAACCTATGAAAAACAAGTATCAGGTCTCTCAAAACTAGTAACAATCAAAGAATTACAACTATAAGTCAATGAACTCAAAGTCGAAGTTAAAAAATTAACAAATCAAATCTTATTATTCAAAACTTTTCAAAAGGATTTTCCCAACTCATTTTCCCACTAGTAGATTTCTTTAAAACTCACTTAAATATCTCTAGTTCATATGGAGCCAAGCCCAGACAAAGGTAAACAAACTCAATCTTATGTTCCCACTATTCAAGACCATGCTATCAAACTTGAGAGCCAAATTCAAACACAGACTCATCCAACTTATCATGAGATCGAAATTCAAAATCAATATGAAAGCCTCATTGAATTTTCACCTCTAGCATGCAGCCAAGTTATGAAATCCACCCTTCAAATGACTCAAAAGCCTCAAACTTCTCAACTACAAATTTTATCAAAACTCCAATCTCCATGCTCCTACTTGTTCAAAGTCTAAAACTTCGAACCTTAACACTGTTTTTCATCCAAGAAAGTTTCTTTCTTGAAGCCGATACACTCAAAAATCGCAGATTCTATGAACTTATCCTCCTTGATTCCAAATCAACTCGAATCAAGCATATTTAAAGATGACAAAGGAAAAGTTCTTTATTTAAAATTTCAGATTCTCAAGATTTTATCATCCAACAAATGGGGTTCGTTCCCTTTTGAACAGAAAAAATTATTGATCCATTTCCAACATCAACATTTCAATTTCTTAGAATACAAAATGGCATGGTTTAGAGCATTCTACTATAGGAGCTTTGACCATTCCTAGTTCATCTCCTTCGATAAAAGAGACTTTGATCAATATATTCAAAGTTGGTTCTTCAACTGGTGGATATATTTCAGGTTCAACTCGGATTCATTACTTTCACCTGCTATTCCAAGATTTCAAGTTCTTATGAAGCAACCCAAATCATTCAAAGTACTAAATGAAATTATATTTTCAATTGAATTTGAAGTTCCTTCGATCCTCTGTTAGAATTTCATGTATCACAAAGTTCATCATGATGATCCTTATGTCTCCATTATCCATGAGTTTAAATTCAAATTCTGGGAGAAATTCAATTTCGATTGGCGATGTAATCTTGATCAAGTTCAATAATATTTAAAGCATCAGACAAGCAAGTCATGAACTATCCCTCAAAACTAGTCAACAAAGATGACAAACATCCTTCATCAAGTTCATCCAAAGGTTTCAAGTAGAAGGCTACATTCAAGAAATTCATGAAATGGTTAGAGCATCAAAGCAATATCGGTGGCATTGATCCCATGGACGGCCCATGTGCTCAGGATCTGTACAAAATTTAACGATGCAATTATCCAAAACCAGGGGATGGTATACAGCAACACCCCTTGGAATTTCGACAAGCAAGCATGCAGCATTAAAAATGAAGATGCAGCTGTCAAGTTTTAATACGCTTGTCAAACACCAACCATTCAAAAATGTCGAAGCAAGCACAATTCGACACCCAAGCACGCAGTAATAAAAATCAAGAAGCAGTTGTCAAGTTCTAACAAGTCTATCAGACGTCAACAATTCAAAATTGTTCGCGGATAACTATTCAAGATGCTTCAATAATCTTATCTTCTTATCTTCTTACTATTCAAATGTCAGAAATATTACCGTATTAATAAATATCCTGTATTGTATCTTTTATTTTTTAGGCCTACACAAAGGCACCAAAGTTTTAAGTAACAACAGAACTTACCTGTCTCACTTCCTTGTACATATCCCTTCCCAACTTTATTTCCTTATCATCTGCCTTGTACAATCAATCTACAGATATTGAGTCTATAGAACATGTTTTCAAAGATTGCCAATTGCTTAAAAAAGTTTGGGATCTAGCAGCAAAGCATCATTGGCTTCTATCTATCTTTTCTCCTACAGGATACCATGATCTTTTGCATTATTTAAACAAGATACACTCCTCCTATAACCCAAAATTGGAACAAAAACTCTCATTTTTCTTATGAAGTATTTGAAAATCTAGGAACGCAACAGTTTTCAATAATGAAATTTTCGATTCTATTGCATGCCTAGTTCGAGCAAAAAAAGCCAAATACAGAATGGAGAATCTGAACCTTTGTGTTGGTTGATCATTATTTTAGGGGACTTTCTTCTTCCCTTACCACCTCAATTCATATAGTGAGGTGGCATCCCTTATCACCGGGATTTATCAAACTCAATTTTGATGGTTCTCTCAGCAACTCATCAGCAGTAGGAGGCTTCATCATCCGGGATTAGGCGGGCAAACTTGTTAAAACAAGAGCGAGCTATGATAGTGATACATCTATTTTAGTTGCAGAAGCGAGAGCATTGCATGACAGACTTCAAATAGCAATTTAGACCGGGTTCAAGTTTATAGTGATTAAAGGTGATGACAAGATAGTGATTCAAACAATACAAGGAAAGATTCAAGTTCCTTAGCAAATATCGAATATTATTGTAGACATACATATATGGTAATTTGAAGGTATCCATTTACTCATCAATCACACTTTTAGGAAAGTAAATATGACAGCGGACTGCCTTTTCAAATTTGGACACTCAGTTGCAGTGTCCTTTTCTTTAGATATTTGTTTTTCTCCATCTCTTATGGCTATTTTAGCAGATGATTTAGTTGGGCTTACTCTTATGAGAAGAGGCACTTAACATCCTTATGGTTTTATTTACCCTTGTTAAAAAAAAAATCAATTTGCAGAATTCAATAATATTAGTAAGTTCATTCAACAACCTTTATTATTCTCTATTCATATTTTACGCGTGATTTCATTTCTTTTGTACTATTCCATCACATTCCTACTAGTTAGGACCATTTGTATTGATTTAGTCTGTCAAAGTTTTCTTTATTCACGTCACTATTCCTATTCGTTATTTTGTTCATGTTTATTGCGTCAATCAATTATTAATTAAGTTTTATTCTTAATTAATCAAGTTTTAATATTAATTAATCACGTTTCCATGTTGAAATTTGACACGTAATTCAAAATGCAAGCACACAGTGATAAAAACAAAGCAGCAGCTACCAAATTTTTACAAGTCTGTCAAATGTCAAGCATTCAAAATTGTCCGCGTAAAACCATTCAAGATAAGATCAATATTTAAGATGCTTCAATAATCTTATCTATTTACTGTTTAAATGTCAGAAATCTTATCGTGTTAATAAATATCTTGGGCTTATATAAAGGTTTCAAAGTTGTAAGCAGAGGCAGAACTTACCTGCCTCTTTCCTTCGTACGTATCACTTTCCCCACTTGCTTTCCTTATCCTTTACCTCCTTGTAATACCCGCAGAGAATTCAATCAAATATCAGTAAATTCATTCAACAACCTTTGCTATTCAAATTTCGTTCATATGTTTTGTGTGAATTTATTCCTCAATTACTTTCAATCACTATTCATGTACTAGGATCATTTATGTTGAATTAATTTCTTAAGTTTTGCATTATTCATTCATATTCTTGAGTTTTGTTCATGCTTATTATTTTAATCAACTGGTAATCAATCTTTACTCTTTATTAATCAAGTTTTACTGTTAACTAATCTTGTTTTGCTTTTAATTAATCACTTTTTATAATTTATTTCAAATTTAAAAATTGCATTTAGTTCTGTCCCCAACTGGTATTAGAGTCAAGTGTCTAGTCAAGTACCTACCCAAGTTTCTAGTCAAGATTAACCAAGTGCTAGCCAAGTGTATAGTCAAAGTACCCAAGTGTTAGTTAAGATTAACCAAGTATCTAGTCAAGATTAGCCAAGTGGATTAAATTAGTTAAGTGTCTAATTATACCTTAATTAACTTTTTATTTAACCTTATCATCATGTATCTAACCTAAAACCCCTGTGATTAGTCTCAGGATAATCAATTAAACTAAAGAAATTAATTAACACATAATAACACATAAATATGCAGTTATCTTAGATAGAAAACCTCTTGAATTTGGACATGCAAGCATTCAATAATAAACACCAAGAAGCAGCTGTCAAGTTTTAACAAGCGTGGTAGTCGTCAACCATTTAAAATTGTCCACTTACAACTCTTCAAGATAAGATCAACATTCAAGATGACTCAATAATCTTATCCGAATATTAGGATTCTTATCATGTTACTGTAGTAATAAATACCTTGTACTGTACATTTACTTTTTGGATCTATATAAAGGCTACAAAGTTGTAAGCATCAGGGAGAACTTACCTGCCTCTTTCCTTTGTACATATCCCTTTCCCACTTTCTCCCTTATCCTTATCCTCTACTTCATTGTAACCAATGCGCCGAATTCAATCAAATATCAGTAAGTTTTCATTCAATATCCCTCTCTGTGCAAATTTTATTCCATGTTTTATACGTGAATTCCTATTTCCATCATTTTCACCACAATTCATGTTAAGACCATTCATATTAAATTAGTTTATCAAGTTTTGCATTTTAATATTTGTATTCATTACTTTGTTCAGTCCTATTTATTTAGTCAATCATTAATCAAGCTTTACTCTTTATTAATCAAGTTTTGTTCTTAATTAATCAAGTTTTACTATTAATTAATCATATTTTGCAATTTATTTCAAATATAAAAAATTGCACTCGATACTGTCCCCAATTGGTATTAGAGCCAAGTGTTTAGTCAAGTTACCCATGTGTCTAATCAAGATTAACAAAGTGTTTAGTCAAGTGTCTAACCAAGGTTAGTCCGGCATCTAATCTAATTAGTTAAGTGTCTAATTATACCTTAATTAACTTTTTACTTAAGCTTATCATCATGCATCTAGGCTAGAACACCTGTGATTAGTCGAATGACTTATCAATTAGTCTAAAGAATGTTAGTTAACCCTTAATGACATGTAAATGTCCTTCCTAAAGGCATACATAAGTTGGATATCTGTCTTGGATGATGTATTGATCAGCAGCGTTGGTCAGCCTTCTGTGAGTCCTTAGGGCACCCTTAGTAACTCAGTTGATCAACCTGGTGATTGGTGCCCCGGCAGTAAAGGGGTTGCAATGAAGGTAGCCCTGGTGTGGACCTATAGTGCAAGGCTGTGTGCCTAGCAGTTTTCTGTCTGAGATAAGTGTATATTTGTGTGTTATTTCGAGTTGATTAATTTAAAATCTTTAGTTTAATTGATTATCCTGAGACTAATCATCTTAACATCATGACATCATTGTCATCATCATCATCTCACCATGACCTCAGCATGACATCATTATCATTTAACTCTCTTTTGCATTCATGCATAATTCCTAATGAAAGTTTAGATTCAAAAGGAAGTTGTTTTAAGCAAAATTATTTTTCTAAGTTAACCTGTTTTACTAATCAATCCTTTCAAGTTAATAAAGTTTATCTTAATAAAGAATTCTATCAAGATTATAATTGGTCTTACTGAGACTGGTTCTTTTCTTATTTTTCAAAAGATGTGCAACAATTATTCAAAACTATTTATTATACTAAATTAGCCAAAACCAAAGAAAATATATATTTCTTCAATTGGCTAAATGATTTTCTTCCAAAACATCAAATTTCTATTCCTAATTACAATAACTACTTGTGTGCCACTAAACAAAAATTATGGCTCGATCTTCTGACAAGGAGATGACTGGTTCCATTAAATCCTCGTCTTCTTCTCCAAGGCAAGAAGTTCAAAATACTTTTGAAAATTCTCCTTCAAAAGAAGTACTCTGCACGGATAAACCATCCTGTGACAATCAACCTGAAAGTTTGGATTCTAAATCTAGCACTTTAGAAAATATGAATCTTATTCAAACCATTGTAAATAATTTCAATAAAACTCAGTTAGGAGAAAGTTTTAACAGTTATTCGTTAGAACACTCCAAAATTAAGAAAACTCCTAAAATCAATTGTCCACCTTTATTCAATTCTTTTAGCATACCCTTAAAGAAACTCCTTCAATTCCTACAAAAGACTTAGGAAACAACAACAAAATAGAAATCAAATTATTTTCAGAAATTTTCCATGCTCCTAATAAATTAGAAAAATCCATATAACCAAAATAAACAGTTTGTATATATGAATCATCCTATAACAGTTAATCTAAGAATTCGGATCCAAAATCTAGTTCTTCAGATAAACCAAATCTCATCCAAATCATCAAAGATAATTCCAAAAAAATTCCAAAAGTAAAGACTCCAGTTATTGTAAAAAGGAATTTAATAACAACTATTTTAGAGTCTGAAAAGATGAATTCAAAATAGAAAATGTCCAGAAAAATGATGTGCCTTAAATATGGCAAAATATCAATTAAAACACTTATATATTGCTCAAAGCATTAATCAAAGAAAATCAAATTCTAAGTACAAATCTTTATCAATCATCAATCAAATTAATTTTAAAAATTAGAATATTCATATTACCCTAGAAATTCAAGATACCTTTGAATTAAAAGCAATAGCACTCCTTAACAATGGTGCAGACCAGAACCGCGTCAAGAGAATATTTGTTTCATCGCAATATTACGAAGGAACCAAAGACCAGCTTCCTAATATTAATAGGAATCGACTGTAAATTAAATACAAATTCTCTAAGGCTTATATTTGTTATTTCAAGATTCTAATTAAACATATAAAGAAAAAAGATATTCTTGGCATCCCTTTTATAACTCAAATCTATCTTTTAAACATAAATCAAAATGGTATTCAAACCAATAATATGAAGCTTGAAGATAAAAAAACTTCAAGAAATAATGCTTTTCCTTTTAATTCATGACAATTCTAAAGAAGTCCTTTGTTAAATTCAAACATATGATTCCAGCCATTCAAACTCCTCAAATGAAGAAGTTACACTATGTTCTAAGAATTGTAACATTATTACAAAAGACCAATCTCAGGAAGAACTCATCTTCAATATCATCGAAAGAATTGAGGAATCAGAAATCAAAACTCAATGCCTTCATAAGCTTAAAAGCTTATTACTCAAAGATAAAGTTACCGAATCAAGAGTACAACCATTTAGCCTAAAGCAAATACTTGAAACCTTTAAAGAAAAAGGATTAAATCATCTCAAAGCAAAAGTAAAAGAATTAAGAATCAGATTAAAACACAACATTTCCTTGAGGAATCGAATTCAATCTTTATTTCTCAACTTCAAGAGCTTGAAAACCGAGTTTTTTCTCTTGAATCTTCGAAGTCTCCTATTCAATCTCCTCCATATTCTCCCAAATTAAACCTAGATGGCCAAAGTTCTGAAGCATTCCTTTCAGTCATTAACCATATTGACTTTCAAAAATGGTATGTTTTTGTTACTATTATAGTCAAAGATTTCAAAATTCATTCCATTGCTATTCTTGATAACGGTGCCGAGATGAACTGTATTCAAGAAGGTTTGATTCCTTCAAAATATTTTGAAAAAAACAAAAGAGAAAATGATTAGTGCAACGGGATTCGAGCTTCAAATCAACTACAAGCTTTCAAATGCTTATATGCAACAGTGAATATTTTCTCAAAAATATTTTTATACTTGTCAAAAATCTCAAACTACAAGTCATCCTTGGAACTCCCGTCATTACTCAAATATATCCTTTTAATATTGATTCCAAAGGAATTTATTAAATATTCTTGGAAAAGAAATTAAATTTGAATTTTCTTCTCTTATGGGAAATAAAGATATTGTAGCTCTTCAAGAAGCCTCAATTTCAAAAATTATTTCTGCTAGAGAAAAACAAATAGCTTTTCTCCAAATAGAAATTATTCAAGCCAGTATTGAAGAACAACTTGTTGTGCCAAAAATTCAACAAAAAATTCAAACAATTAAGAAATTGTTTGAAGATTATGTCTATGCTAATATCCCAAATGCCTTTTGGGATAGAAAGCAACATATGGTAGGATTAACATATGAAAAAGATTTTGATGAACGAAATATTCCAACAAAAGCGCGTCCTATTCAAATGAATAAAGAGCTTATTTAATCTTTATTAGACAAAAGGCTCATCAAATCCTCCAAATCTCCTTAGAGTTGTGCATCCTTCTATGTCTACAATCAAGCAGACAAGGAACGTGGTGTTCCTAGATTAGTCATAAATTACAAACCACTCAACGAAGTTCTTCAATGTATAAGATATCATATTCTAAATAAGAAAGATTTATTAGGTAGATTATATGACAGAAATGTATTTTCAAAATTTGATATAAATTCTAGCTTTTGACAAATTCAAATTGCTAAGAAAGACAGATACAAAACTGCATTCACAGTTTCATTTGGGCACTCCAAATGGAATGTAATGCCCATTTGAACTCAAAAACACTCCTTTGAATTTTGACATATTGTGAATGATATACTCAATCATTATTCTAAATTTTCAATAGTTTACATCGATGATGTTCTCATGTATTCAAAAAAGTTGGGCCAACATTTCAAGCATCTGAAAATATTTTTCAATAAAGGAAATGGCCCAAAAATGAAATTATTTCAAACAAAAATTTGGTTTTTAGGCCATGACATTTTTAATGGTACTATTAAACTCATTCAATGATGCATTGAATTTATAAAAGGTTAATTAAGATATTATTGACACTTAACTATTTTTACTTGACACTTGACTAACATTTAGTTAACTTGACTAGATGTTTGGGTAGACACTTGGTAACACTTGGCTCTAATAGCAATTGAGGACACTATATAGCAATATCCCTTGAAATTCAACATACAAGCATGCAGTTATAAAAATTAAGAAGTAGATGTCCAATTTTAACAAGTTTGTCAAATGTCAACCATTTAAAATTGTCCACGTATAACTATTTAAGATAAGATCAACATTCAAGATGGTTTAACAATCTTATTCTTTTACTGTTCAAATGTCAGAATTCTTATCATATTACTTTAGCAATAAATATCATGTACTGCATATTCTAACTTTTGGGCTTATATAAAGACTTCAAAGTTGTTTACAATGGCAGAACTTATCTGCCTCACTTCCTTGTATATATCCCTTCCCTACTTTCTCTCTCTTATCCTTATCCTCTGCCTTATATAATCAATCCATAATATTTAATCAATAATAGTAAGTTCATTCAACCACCTTCTCTGTGCAAATTTCATTCATATGTTTTGCGTGAATTCTTTCATTCATCACTTTCCTACTAGTTAGGACCATTCATATTAAATTTTCAAGTTTTGCTTTATTCCTTTCACTACTTAGATTCGTAGAGTTTGTTCATGCTTGTTGCTTTAATCAAGTACTAATCAAGCTTCGCTCTTAATTAATCAAGCTTTATTATTAATTAATTATGTTTTGCAATTTATTTCAAATTTAAAAATTGCACTTGGTCCTATCCCCAACTGGTATCAAGGAAAAATATGCAGAGTTACCTATGAAATAATACTCCTAAGATCATTTGTCCACCTTTATTCAATCCTTTTAGCATACCCATTAAAGAAACTCCTTCAATTCCTCCAGAAAATTTAGGAAACAACAATAAAAAAGAAAATAAATTATTTTTAAAAATTTTCCATGCTCTTGATAAGCTAGAAAAACCCACCTTAGCAAAACAAACATCTTGGATTTAGGAATCATCCTATAAAAATGAACCTAAGATTTTAGATCCAAAATCTAATTCTTCAGATAAATCAAATCTTATTCGAATTATCAAAAATAATCCCAAAAGATTTCCAAAAGTAAAAGCTCCAGTAATCATAAAAATAAATTTAATGACAATTGTTTTAAAACCCGAAAAGATAAATTCCAAACAAAAAATATCCAAAAAAATGATGTGCCTTAAATATTGAAAAATAGGCATATGGCCAATAAAAGGGAAAAATTAGAAATAAATAATCCTAGAAGTAAAAAGAAAAATTTATGTACAAACAATCCTTGATGTCAAGGAAACATATTCAAAGTTACCTATACTCGAGCAGAATACCTTTCCAAAAATCAAGAGAGCCTACACCAAAGAAAATTAGATTTCGATTATAAATCCATTAATCAAACTAGTTTCAAAAAATGGTCGATTACTCAAAAAATTCAAGATAATTTTGAGCTAATAGCACTCCTTGACAGTGGACTACACCAAAACTGGACCAAGGAAAAATTAATTCCATCACAATACTATGAAAAAAAATCAGAACAACTTCTACAAAGTTAATGAAATTCCATTGAAAATTAAATACAAATTATCTAATATTCATATTTGTAATAAAGAATATTGTTTTAGAAGTCCATTGATTTTAGTTTAAAATATAAGGCATGAAATTATTCTTGGCCTTCCTTTTATTGCTTAAATATTTCCCTTCAGGGTAAATCAAGGCAGTAGTCATACCAATATTATGAAGCTTAAAGATAAAAAAATTCAAGAAATAATACTTTCCCTCTTAATCCATGATGATTTGAAGGAAGCCCCTTATGAAATTCAAACATCTGATTCCAATCGCTCTAATGCATTGGATGAAGAAGCTACTCTTTCACCTAACAACTGTAATGTTATCAAAAAGATCAATCTTAAGAAGAACTTCTCTTCGACATCATCGAAAGAATTGAGGAACCAGAAATTAAAACTCAATACCGTCACAAGTTTAAAATCTTATTACTCAAACACAAAGCTACAAAATCAAGAATTCAACCTTTTAGCTTCAAACAAGTATTAGACACCTATCAAGGACAAAATTTTCCTAAACCCCGAGAAATTTCAAGAAAAAATATTCAAAGTAT
>NCQV01036590.1:0-14819 GCA_002740545.1 Lophocereus schottii
CCTATCCCGCCACAGACTTCTATCATGAGCCAAGTCCTCCGTCAATCCAACAACTCTCGGGTCCTCTCTAACCACTTTCTTTAGGCTCTTCTTCGGTCTACCCCTCCCTCTTTTTCCACTGGGGGGACTATCATCTCGCACCTCCGCACTGGAGCGGCCACACTTCTCCTCCTAACGTGGCCGAACCATCTAAGCCTCGATTCCCTCATCTTCTCCTCTATGAGGGCAATCTCGGCTAAACTCCTGATAACGACATTCCTAATGCCGTCCATCCTCGTAAAACCACACATCCACCTGACCATTCTCATCTCCGCTACCATCCACCTTTGGACCTGCATCTTTTTTAGAGGCCAACACTCCGATCCATAAAGCACAGCCGGTCTAATTACCCTCCGATAGACCTTGCCTTTCAGTCCTAGCGATACTCTCTTGTCGCACAGTACCCCAGACACCGACTTTCACTTTTGTCAACCCACTCTTATCCGCTTGCTAATATCCTCATCGATTTAAAGACACTTTAACTGTTTACTATATGTTGATGTATTTGATTTAGGGCATGTTCCTTTTGAGTTATGAAAAGTACTCATATGCTGAATCATGTTGAAACATCGTGAATCATGCTAAGACATGTTAAGTCATGTTGAAACAACCTAAATCATGCCAAAACATGTTCGAATGTCCTCAATGATTGAAGAAAATATAACTAGATATTTTCAATAAGTTCTTAACAGTGCCTAATTGTGCTAAATCATGCCGAATTGTGCTAAAATGTGCTGAATGTTTATGATAAGTACTTTTCATAAGTCGAAAAAAATGACCTTAATTAAATATTAAAAAATGCACGTCACAACAGTAAGTAAAAGAGAGAAACTAATATAATTGATGAATAACTAGAGCTGAAAAAAGCTGACCCGACACGATTATCGAACCGAAACCGACACGAAGCTAAGCGGGTGTGGGTATAAATTTTCGACCCCTTTAATTAAGTGGGTTAGGTTCAGGTTGAGACTCTTAACACGAAAAAGTATCTATTTAACCCGTTTAATTAAATGAGTTAAATAAATCAACTCATTGTTTCATTTTGTATTTATCCACTTACTTTTAATTAGATAATTAAGAATATAAAAATTTTTTAAAATTGTGAATTATGAAGAATTAGGGGAATTTTAAAGAGTAATTATTTAATGTGATATGTAAACTTAATTTTTAACATTTTAATTACATATTAGTTGAAAACGTTAAATGCATAAATAGTTAATTAAGTGACTGAACTTGACTTATTTGTCTTAAACGGGTTAAACGGGTCAACCCATTTAAAAATTAAATGGGTACATGTTAAGAATTTTCAACTCGTTTAATAAACAGGTTAGGTTCAGGTCGAGAAATTCTCAACCTGTTTAAGTTTGACACAAACATAAACCAAACCCCGCACGACCTGTTACCCAGCTCTATGAATAACTAGTGTTAAGAACTCATGCAATTCATGGAAAATCTCATAAGTTGTTGAACTGTAGCAATTATTTGTAGTTTAATTAATCGTAAAAATATCTGAATAAGAATGTGTTAAAAGGGAAGATACTCTTACCTCCAAAAAAAAAAAATACTGACTAAGAATATGATCACAATAAGAATGTATTAAAAATTTTATGTTTATATTCAAATACATAGGAAAAAATAATAATGATGAAAAACAACTATCTTCTATTATGTATTGATAATAATAATTGTATTTTTACGGTAATTAAATAAAATAAACATGTGTCTTTCCAATATTCCATATTAGTCGCAAACGTTTGGTAAAAATTAGAATTCAAATATACACAATATGTTATTTGTCACTGGTATATTTTATTATATTATAATATAATACATTGTTTTTGGTGATATTTTAATTATATAATATAATTTTTTTGATCTAAAGTAATATCATAATATTTTAAAATAACTAAGCATAGTATTTTTTTATTTGGAAAGATCCACAAGAAAATGAATGATTTTGTCAGATAGAATTACCGAAATTTGGGCTAATTTTAACAGAAACGGACTGTTGTGACAAGATTTGTGACGGAATATGTGATCATTAAAAAACTGCTAGTTGAAATGGACTTTTCGAACAAACTACCACAACTACTAACAGGATGATTCCATCAAAGTCATTGGTTGCACCAAATTTCACGGACTAATAGCATGTTAGAACAAATTTTGACAGTAATTTTGATGAAAATCATTTTCATCACCCCCTTGATGCTTTTTTGTTTGGTAATGTTGCAAGACATTTTGAAGAGAAATTGTGACGAACTAGGTCGCATTTCTGCCACAATTTTGACGGAACTTATCTTTTTGATCAAAATTGTGGCAGAGGTCTATCAAAATTGCCATCGAATATCTGTCTTACATTTCAAAAATTCCTACCATTTTTAGAATCTGTTAGGTAGAACAAAATAATACAATTTGGGACGTACTTTCAGTCAGATTGATAACGGTGTCCGTAACATTGCTCGAATATGTTCCAAATAGTTCCATGTAAAAATACGAAATTACTTCCAAACTGATATAGGAAGGCACAGTACAATAATGCAATTTGGAACGTAATTTTAGTCAAAAATTAATATTGGCATCCATAACAAATTTTGAATATGTTCTAAACAGTTGTAATTAAAACTGCGAAATTAGGTCCAAACTAATGCAAGATAGTAAAATTTGTTTGGGTGTTTTCATTTAGAGTACCAAAACACTAGCTTAATAACGAGTCACGAATCATGCTTGTAGGCAAAAAGGTTCTCAACCAAAGCTTGCAACCTGTAGAAGAACACAATGGCAAGTCAAAATGCGCATAATCTATAACAAGCAGGATTGGCCAATCAGATAGAACTTACCCATAATCGAAGAAAGCAACCTTATACAATTCACTACATGAGAAAACTTGAGAGAATCATCGCTTACGTGTTCTAGAATTATTGATCTATGTATGTGCCTAAAAATAGCTTACACATATTGAATTTACCATAGGACTCAATTGATAAAGTTAGTAAAGTTACAAAGCAATTATTAAAAATTTTGCTTTAAAATTTATTAATATCAATTTTTTTGCTCCCGATGCACCAAAGAATAAAAATCTTAAATTGATGACATTCAAAACAAAATGAGGGGAAAATTACTGAAAATAGAGAAAAATCCAAATGCAAAAAAGAGTAAATAAATGGCTCATGTAGATTTCGAACCTACACCCTTCGCATGTTATTAGCACAACACTCTAACCAATTGGGCTAACAGATCACTCCATATGCACTATCTTATCAATTTAACCAATGTTGGGGTTGTACTCACTTATGATAACTACTAAAACTCATAATATTAGAAAATCAATAATGGTCTAGTCGGCATCTACTAACTAATAACATTCCAGGGAGAAGAGATAAGCGAAAACTCGTTGCACTTTAATGAATATGAATTTAGGACATGCCCGTATGACTTGGCCGCAACTAAATTTGAGGTTCATTAATGAAACATAAAAATGGTAAAGTTAAAAGTTAGTAAGATTGAAACATCCAATTTTATCTGAAAAAATAACAGTATGATATTTTCTTATCAAATAAAAAAAAACCAAAATTTGAGGTACTAGACAACTTGAACAAACTCTAAGGTGCCCTGATTCTATGGAAATAATTTTTAACAGTCAACTTTTTAGAATGTACTCTAAAGTTCCTACTATTTTGAGTAAACTATTAACAGGGGTCGATATTTTAAGAAATAGTTACTGGGCAAAGTTTTTTTTGCAACTTAGTCCCTAATCTTTCTGAATTTGCTATTTTTGCCTAAATGAGATTTAACATGCAAATACTCAAATTTTTGGGACTTTTTAATGAAACTAAATTTATATTTTTGTTTGGACTTCTTATAACGACTTACTAGTACTAGTTATCATAATCTACTACTTATATCATAAATATTATATTTTCTGTAATTAACGGCCCATCATGCTTAGCAAAATAATTAAAACTTAATTAGAGAGTTTCGACCATTACCTGAACTTAGCCGTCATTGGACTACGGCACTCCTCTTGCTTCCGGGGTATAGACATTGCTAATCTCAACCCCACCTTTCTTAAATCAGGCACAGCATAGATCCGTTTCAATTTCTATCTCGAACTGTAGTCACTAATCAAGTTTTATATATTTTTAAAGGATAATGAGACTTTAATCAGAAAATTATAATATTTAAGACATAAGGTTCAATTAAATAGCTTTTCCTACTGGGAGAACTTCTTTCATTGAAAGCCTGAAAGTAGAAATATTACAATGGAAAGCTTGAAGAGGGACTTCAAGCTAAGATCATTAGAGATGCTTCCTCATAGAGAAATGAAGAATCCCGACTTCTCTTTTACTCAAGAATGCTCAAATGACGGTGTCCCTTCTCAGCACTCAGCCTCTCCTTTTATAGAGGGTTAGAGGTACATAGAATGCCCTAATGGCTACAGTACACACTGATTTTTCACATGGCTGCAGTACATTGCTTTATTTTATAGACCTGACACTTGTCAAAATAGTACAATCATGGAGCAATCACTTTTCAGAGCTTTTAATGGTGACAAGACTAGTCATCATTATTGAGATTCTGCATGCCTCATCTCCAATATATGTTCTAGACCATCATTATCAGGATGATCATCAAAATCTTCATCTAATTGAAGATGCTATGGGTCTCATTTCTCAAATAATTCAAGAAGATATTTTTTTTGATAAGGATTTTCCAGCTCCAACAGCAAGTAGATAATCGAAAACATCTTCTGAAGTTGCCCCTTCCACCTTCACATACTTGCTAAACTCATTATGATAAGTGAAAGATGCATTTCTGTAATGTATTATTGTTTTTCCTCATTCAATTAATCTCCATCTTTGTCAATAGATGTTGAAAAATCCAATGGCTCTTGCTAAAGTAGGATCAGTAACTAATTCTCAACGTTCTAGATTCTATTCTTGTCGTCAATCTTCGGGGTCATCGAAATCAATTATCTGAACAAGATAATGAGCTGGTATGACTTTTTCATTTTCATACTCGATTAGTGCACAATGTACTTGTATGTATAGACATATGCTATTTGAGATTTTTGTGGGACCATCAGGAGATGTGAGAATCCAATGGATCTTCTTGAACATGCATTATTGGAATTTAGTCAGTGTTGAAAGAAATGGGAACTTTAGGTCTGCGAACTCCATAAAGTAAACTACCACCCTATACTTCCAGGCTTTCATGACAGGGTCATTTGGAGAGAGCGAATTTGTTAGGAAATTAACACCAGCAACTCCAGACCTATCGGAAAGGTAGATTGTTGTACTCCAAGACTCCCAAATATCATAAGAATAGTTATGATAATAGTCCATACAGGCTGCATACCACTCATTGAACCATTTCTCTTGTACATGAGAACTTATTTTTTTCTTGGATATCATAAGAACATACAACATAACTAATTTGTAACTCTAGAAGGAAAAATCTTTGGGCTATTAGGTGTGTTGAAGATAGTAGATTAGTGATCCACTTTTTATATGGAATTCCAAACTATCAATAAGGACTTTACTAGAAGGAGAAACCCGTTCTAGTAGGAATGGCATTTCATTATGAATTTTCTCTTTTTCTTACAGGAGGTCAGCTGTAATGATCACCATTGACGAGTTTTCGAGTTAGACTATTCGCTAGAGAGCTCTTCGATCCCTGTATACGCTTAATAGAGAAGGAAAACTAGTTAAGCCATAACTGTCAATGCAGAAGTCGCCCTTGCGCTTGCATATTTAATAAATTCTTCTTTACAAAACCAAATATTCCTTTGTAATCAATTCGAATAAGAAAAGGTTTTGGGGGTAAAAAGATTATGAACTTTTTAATTCCCCTTATGATCACAAGGATTTCTTTTTTCATTGTGGGATAGTTGCATTCTGCCTTATTAAAACTTCCACCGTAATATTTGCAGAGTTTTTCT
The DNA here is from genome assembly GCA_002740545.1 of Lophocereus schottii. Taxonomy (NCBI): domain Eukaryota; kingdom Viridiplantae; phylum Streptophyta; class Magnoliopsida; order Caryophyllales; family Cactaceae; genus Lophocereus; species Lophocereus schottii. Next base: position 5,978 of record NCQV01036590.1, read on the forward strand.
CCTTCTTTAATTTTGAGTACCGCATTCCAGTGCTCATTGCTGGCATCTGTCTCAAGAACTAAATCATCTCCTTCATTAGGCAAATTAAGAACAGAAAGATTTTTACACATCTTTTTAAATTTTTGAACAATCTTTGTATCATTAATGGTCTATGTCCAACTTACTTCTTTCTTAAGTTTCCGCTGCAACGGCTTTCTCAATTAGGTAAGTCTTTAATGAAAGCATAGGTAAGGCATCCAAGAAGCCTTTCTAACTGCTTTCTATCTTCAATTTTTTCAGGGAAATTTTTAATTTTTTGCAGAATATGTTTTTGTAGAATGATTTATCCAGCTTCTATTTCTAGGCCTAAGAACTCAATTTCTTGTGCAGCATAAATGCACTTGTTCTTACCCAGTGTAATGCCATGATCGATGCATCTTTGGATGACAGTTAAGATATCATCTTTATGTTATTTTATGGTTTTGAAAAAGACAAGGATATCATCAGTGTAAAGTAAACAACAGTGATTAAGATCTTTGAAGATGTTATCTATTCTTAGTTGGAATATTTGAGGTGCATTTTTAAGACCAAATGGCATTACTGTCCATTCATAATGTCTTTAAGGGGAATTAAATGCAGTTAAAGGAATACTTTCCTCTTCCATTTTTGTCTGCCAATATCCACTTTTATAATCCATTTTCGAGAATCAAGAAGCTCATTGAATTCTGTTGAAAAGGACTATTTTGTTAACCATCGAAGACAGTATTGTCATTAAGCTTTTTATAATTCATCACCATCCTTGCTTTTTCTTTTTTTTCTTCTGCATGATTTCTTGCCATGAAAGCAGGACCGGTGTGAGGATTCTTGCTATTCCTAATTAATCCTTTATCTAGAAGTTCTTTAATTTGTTTATCAAATTCTTGGATAACCTAGTGTGTATACACCCTTTGTTTGACTCGAATAATAATGTTGGGATTTAACAAAGTAATTTTTGCAAAGGTCTTATCTTTATCTCAAAACTTTAGTGGATTATCAGAGTAGAGTTCTTTGCATAATTTTTCTTATTGTTCGACAATCTACTCTTTAATAGATAATTCAAATAAAGAAGTTGTAATGATACCTTGTGTTGTGCAGGCATTATCTTCTCACCATGCTGGCTACGTGTGAACTCAACCTTCTGATGGGTGTAAACCTTATTTAAGTTTTCAATAGGAATAGAGTGGCCATTTATTGTGAATATTATCTAGTTTATGGTTTGTGTGCAAGAAAAATATACTCTCTGAAAATTATTTCCAATAATCATATCATGAGAGGATTGATCAGTAGCCCATAGAGCTAGTATAATACATTAGACTCCTCCTAATTCTATAGATAACCCTTCTATTGCCTTATTATGGCTCATAATACTATTATCACCTATCTTTACTTGTAAAGAGTTTTTGTCTTTTTTCCACTTAAATTTAGGAAATAATGATCTTTTCGCAAAGCATACAGAACAACCACTATCTATGTAGGCACACAACTTATATTGATTATATCCCTCTAAGCATACGTTTATTGGGATATAGATGATATTCAGATTTGTGCTGGTGAGTTCATAGCATATCTCTATAACCATATTTTTGACTAATTCATCCTCATAAATTAGCTCACTAACAGTTCTTGTTTTATACCTAATGACCTTTCTTAACTCATACTTCTGTCTACATTATGACTTGCAGGTTCAAAACTCATTTTACTCATTTCAGTGGTCATACTCATTGTATCATCTTCTGTAAGCTCTTCTTTAGCTGAAGAAGATCCTTCTCCCTAGTCTGATCTTGCACTCATGCTTCCTAATAATTGGGGTTTAGTGGTAATTTTACTATTCTCAGCAATTTTTATCGCATTTTTCTTATTGATTTTTATAGGGTTGGCAAAGCTAGATATCTATGAACAATCAATCTTTATCTCCTGTGGATTAGATTTAATCCTCTGGATTTTCAGCATAGGGGTAGGACTTTTAAATTTTTCTACCTCGATCATTGTGACCTTAGTCTTTGGGTCTATAGTATTATCTAATTTATACATAATTTTTCAAATTATTCTTAATAGATATTCTCCTCTTTTCATGTCCATTCCAACTGTTTTTATCTTAAGTGATAGGAAGTTTTTAGCAAATTCATCTTTTAAACTTACATAATATCCAGGTCAACAATTGAATCTTATCAATCCATTACACAAGTTAGCCTTAACATCTATGATAATTTGATTATTGGATTTGGAATACCTAATATCACAAAGCAAAGTATAGAGATCAATATCTTTGCCATAATATTGTAAAGAAATAATTTGAGCTTGGACACTTCCAACATGGATATACCTATACTTTCTATCTTTATTATACTTAAGGATGTTTTCTCAATTAATGAGATTTACTTCTTCCACATCACACTCATAGTCTTGTCTCTCTAAATCTCGTTTTATCATCTTTCACACATACTTATGCTTTAATTAAAAGACAGATTTTTTATAGATCATATTTTTTAAATTATAGGAAGAGCCAATCTCATTTGACTTCCTCGTGATCATTGTCTATAACAAACTCTTCTCCTTGAAGATCACCAAGACTAACTGAGCTACTTTTTATCATATGACTTGTTTCTTCATAATCACTTTCTTCATATTCATTGTCCAAGATAATTTTAACAATCTCTTTTTATTGTTATTTAGGGCTAGGTCGAATGCCACATATTCACTAAGCTCAACATAAACTAGACTACTCAAGGTTTTAATAAACTTGTTATTCTTCCTATTTTTACATTCATTAGCATAATATCCTACTTCTTCGCATACCCAGCACTTGCAGTTGTTTTTCCTTGTGGGACAATAAGTTGCTTTCCTAAAAAATTTACGTCTTTTAGGACTTAGTTTGTTATAATACTTTCTTCTATATTTCTCTCACCTTTGCTTATTAAAGCACTTTTTCTGATAAAATTTTTATTTTCTCCTTTGAGGTTCTTTTTTCCTTGGTAAGGCGAATCCCAACAAGTTAGTAATTGCTTCTTAATTTTCTTTTGCTTTTGGAGATCAAGATATTGATCATTGATCCATTTTCTTAAATAAGAGATTCTTGAACGAAGGGTATCAATGACATTTGTTTGTTCAAGCCATGCAATGTATGTTTCATTAATTATAAAATTTATTGGATATGGCAATTTGTCATAAAACATCCCAAGATTAATTTCATTATGTCCAATTATGTAATAATATTGGCTAAATTCAGCAATATAATTTTTCAGGTATCTCATTACTCATAATTCTATATTATTAATATTTCTCTGTCATTCTCTCGCCTTTCCTTGAGAACCAAGTTTAGCTCCAATAAATTTAGTTTCAATTTTCTTGCATAAATTTTTGAACATTGCAGCTCTGATAAAATTCAGTTTCAATTTCCTTCCATCATTCTTAAAGTAAGTTTGCCATCTTCATTTAATGAATTATACCAGTCAGCTATAGTGTCAGAAAAGCTATGTTCAATGTAGTTTAGGAAATTTGCAGTAGCCTAGGTAGTGTTTAGGTTTAAGATAATATTCATGCCTCTTTTTCAATGTTCAAATATTTTTTTTTTCTATTACGAACTCCATCTATATTTAAGATGTATCCGGTCTAACTAATTGGGGAAAGGCCAACTTCTACAAAGGTTGTAGTTTTTCTTGGGATGAACCCGAATGAAAAATTAATTGTTCATCCTACTAGAGCATACCTAGGTCTTATGAAATGGGTATTGTTTTTCGAAGGTTCCCTAAATTTTTCAGGTTTATAAATAACATTGTTAACCAGATTGGTCTCTATCTCACCTACATCGAGTTCTTCTCTAATTTCATTAATCTCATCTTCAACAGCCATTTTACCATATTTTTTATCCAATTTTCTTTTAATTTCTTCTAAGGGTGTAGCATTAAGATCTTTTAGCTTGATTAGGTTCATTTGCTGATATATATTTTTTTTCTAATGGTACATTATGAGTCTCTTCATTATCATCAGATAACACGTTGCATTTATCACTAATTGCTCCCATGATTTTGTTTAATTCTTCTTAGTTTTGTTCTCTCTCAAACATATTCTGTAGTTCTTCAAGAGCATATTGCTTATACTTCTTCTTCTTCTTCTTTTTCTGATTTTTCAACTAATTTCTTCCTTGATTTTTCTCCTACTTTTTTTTGGATTTTATATCGTGCAAAGGAAATGGAATATTGTTTTTTAGGTTTTGGAAAGAATATTTATACTACAATGGGGTACTAATACTGGAAGTAGCTTTTCTACTATGTCTTACTTTGTTCATTAGAAAAAGGTGAATTACCGATATTCGCTTCTTAAGCTCCTGGACTTTGATCTTCGTTTTAGCTAATTCTACTTTTAATTTTAAAACTATATTAGTGGTATAGTTTAATTGACATGCTATTGGAGAAAGGTCTTCTAATGAGTGAACAATATGTGAATAACATGATCCAGGGCAAGCAAGTGATGATTCTAGCATTAATTACAGTTAATTAGTTTAATTAATCACTAATTAGCTTAATTATCTTAATTATTTTTGGTCACGTGGCTTTGATACCATTTGAAAGAGGGCTTTGAATGGTACTTATAAGGAGATTTTCACATGCATAATTTTTTGATTTTCAAAAGTAAGTTTTTAAGGATTTTGGATAAAAAGCAAGTACGAGAAGTTTAGGGGTGAAAATGAAAAAGAAAACAGTGAACGGCCCTGTAAAATAGTTTCCACAGAATATTGTCCCATTTAAATATGTTCCAATAACATAGTACCCTAGTCATAATTTCTACACAAAGTGGGATACCTAGTAGTGATATTTCCCAAATTAAAAACCATAAAAGTGCAATTATTTTCTCCTTTAAACTCTTGCTAATAAGTTACCCAAATAAAGATACTCAAATTATTTACTATATGTTGATTTTTTTGTTTAGGGCATGTTCCTTGTGCATTATAGTACTTACATGCTGAATCATGATGAGACATCTTGAATCACGCTGAGACATGCTGAGTCGTGCTGAAACAAGCCAACTCATGCTAAAACATGTTGGAACGTGTTGAGTCACTGAAGAAAGTATGACTAGGTATTTTCAATAAATTAACAGTACCGATTTATGTTGAATCATGCCGAATTATGCTGAATATTTATGATAGGTACTTATCATAAGTCGAAAAAAACTTTATCAAACTTTAAAACTGCACTAACAACAGCAAGTAAAAGAGAGAGAATAATAGATTTAATGAATAACTAGTATTAGGAACTCATGCAATGCATGGAACATCTCAGTAGTTGTTTAACTGTAGCAATTGTTTGTAGTTCAATTGGTAGTAAAAATATCACAATAGGAATGTGTTGAAAGGGAAGATGCTCTTATCAAAACAAAAAATTAATATGCACCAAGAATATCTCGATGAAAATGCGTTCAAAGTTTTATGTTTATATTCAAATACGTAGGAAAAAATGATAATGATGAAAATAAATTATCCTTTGTCATGTCTTGATAATAATAATCATATTTTTGTGGTAATTAAATAAGATACATAATATCATAAATGTGTGTGTCACTACGTGCCTTTCTAATATTCCATATTAGTTGCCAACATTTGTTAAAAATTGGAAATCAAATGTGCAAAATATGTCAATTGTCACCAGCATATTTTATTATATTATGATATATGCATTATTTTTGGTGATATTTGATTTATATGATAGAATTTTCTTTGATCAAAAGTAATATTGCATAATATTCTATCATTACTAACCATTATCTTTTTTATTTCGAAAGATCTATAAGAAAACAACTGATTTTGTTAGATGTTTTGATAGAAATTTGGGCAAATTTTGACAGAAACAAACTGTTGTGACCAGATTTGTGGTGGCGAATATGTGATCATAAAAAACCCGCTAATTGAAATGGACTTTTCAAACAACCTATCACAATCACTGACATGATGATTTTGATGGATTGACAGTCCATCTAAATCACTGGTTACACCAATTTTAATGCACTGATAGCCTGCTAAAACACATTTTGACGGAAATTTTGATGAAAGTCATTTTCATCACCCCCATGATGGTTTGTAGTTTGATAATGGTGCAAGACATTTTGAAGGGAAATTGTGACGGACTAGGTCATATTTCTGCCACAATTTTGACGGAAGCTATCTTTTTTGTCAAAATTGCCACCGAGGTCTATCGAAATTGCCGTCAAATATTTCTCTTACATTTCAAAAATTCCTACCATTTTTAGAATCTGTTAGGTGGAATAAAATAATACAATTTGTGACGTAATTTTGGTCAGAATTCATAATGGTACCCGTAACATTGTTCGAATACGTTCCAAATAGTTTCATTTGAAAATCACGAAATTAGTTCCAAACTAATATAAGAAGCCATACCACAAGAATGCAATTTGTAACATAATTTTAGTTAGAAAATAATATTGACCCCCATAACGTTGTTTGCATATGTTCTAAATAATTGTAATTAGAAACCACGAAATTAGTTCCAAGCTAGTACAAGATAGCCAACTTTCTTTGGGTCTTTTCATTTCAAGTACGAAAACACTCGCTCAATAACGAGTGACGAATCATGCTTGGAGGCAAAAAGGTTCTTAACCAAGGCTTGCAACCTATAGAAGAACACAACGGTAAGTCAAAATGTGCCTAATCTACAACAAGCAAGATGGGCCAGTCAGATAGAACCTACCCAATATCTAAAAAAGCAACCTCATACAATTCACTGCATGAGAAAACTCGGGAGAATCATTGACTATATGTTGTAGAATTATTAATCTATGTATAGGCCCAAAAATAGTGTAGACATATTGAATTTACCGCGGGTCTCAATTCTTAAAAATTTTACTTTAAAAATTTACTAATATCAATCTTTTTGCTCTCAATGCAACAAAGAATAAAGATCTTAAATTGGTGACATTTAGAACAAAATGAGGGGAAAATAACTAAAAAAAGAAAAAAAAATCCGAAGGAGCAAAAAGAAAGGCCGAAGCAGGTCTTGAACCTACGACCTCGCATTATTAGCACAATGCTCCAACCAACTAAGCCAATAGGCCAGTCCATATGCATAATTTTTTGATTTACCCAATGTTGCTTGTGCTCACTTATCATCACTACTGAAACTAGAGAATCAATAATGGTCCAGACGGCATCCACTAACTAATAACATTCCAAGGAGAAGAGATAAGCGAAAGCTCATATTACATGCACTTTAATGAGTATGAATTTAGGAGATGCCCATATGACTTCGCCACAACTAAATTTGAGGTTCACTAATGAAACATAAAAATGGTAAAGTTAAAAGTTAGTAAAATTGAAACACCCGATTTTATCTGGAATAATCCCGTATGATATTTTCATATCAAATCCAATAAAAAAAAAAATTGAAGTAATAGACAACTTGAAAATCATAGAAGTGCAATTAATTATCTTCTCCTTTAGACTCTCACTAATAAGTTGGACAAATAAAGATACTCAAACTATTTACTATATGTTGATATTTTTTGTTTAGGGCATGTTTCTTTTGGGTTATAGCATTTACATGCTGAATCTTATTGAAACATCTTGAATGATGCTGAGTCAAGCTTAAACAAGCCGACTCGTGTCAAAACATGTTGCAAAATGTTGAATCACTAAAGAAAATGTAACTAGGTCATTTCAATAAGTTGTTAACAGTGTCGAATTGTGCTGAATCATGCCAAATTGTGTAAAATATGATGAATATTTATGATAAGTACTTATCATAAGTCGAAAAAATGATCATAATTAAATATTAAAATTGCACTTTACAACAGCAAGCAAAAGAAAGAGAATAATAGATTTAATGAATAACTAGTATTAGAAACTCATGCAATGCATGGAACATCTCAGTAGCTATTTAACTATAGTAATTGCCTGTAGTTTAATTGATAGTAAAAATATCACAATAGGAATGTGTTCAAAGGGAGGATACTTTATCAAAACAAAAATTTAATACTTACTAAGAATATCACAATAAGAATGTGTTAAAAATTTTATGTTTATATTCAAATACATAGGAAAAAACAACAATGATGAAAATAAATTATCTTTTGTTATGTCTTGATAATAATAATCGTATTTTTATGGTAATTAAATAAGATACATAATATCAGAAATGTGTGTGTGACTATGTGTCTTTCTAATATTCCATATTAGTTGCCAACATTTGCCAAAAATTGGAAATCAAATATGCACAATATGTCATTTGTCACTGGTACATTATATTATATTATAATATAATACATTATTTTTGGTGATATTTGAATTATATGATACAATTTTTTTTATCAAAAGTAATATTGCATAATATTCTATCATTAGCAAGCATTGTCATGTTTTATGTGGAAAGATCTACAAGAAAACAACTGATTTTGTAGATATTTTGATAGAAAGTTGGGCTAATTTTGACGGAAACGGACCGTTGTGGCAAGATTTGTGATGGAATATGTGATAATAAAAAAACCACTAGTTGAAATGGACTTTTTGAACGACCTCTCACAACCATCGACAGCTTGATTTTGATAAATTGACAATCCGTCTAAATCATTGGTTACGCCAATTTTCATGGATTGATAGACTGTTAGAACAAATTTTGACAGAAATTTTGATGAAAATCATTTTCATCACCCCCTTGATGCTTTGTTGTTTGGTAATGGTGCAAGGCATTTTGAAGGGATTTGTGAAGGACTGGTTAACATTTTCGTCACTAGTTTGACGGAAGCTATCTTTCTTGTCAAAATTGTGACAGAGGTCTATCAAAATTGCCATCANNNNTTTGTCTTACATTTCAAAAAT
>NCQV01036612.1:0-13969 GCA_002740545.1 Lophocereus schottii
CAATTATATTACACTTGGATTTATTATCATCAAAACTAAATATAATTATGCAACGCTGCCTCTATTTGAAGGGACGGGAGATTTAAAAAGTTAGCTTTAGCAGAATTTAGGGATAGGAAAGAGATCTTATCTTTTAGGCGATTCGCCTCTCCAGTCCTCATATAACTGCTCAGCTGTTGGAGGGTTAGGTCTTTCTTTTTGTACTTTAGGTGATTTCTGTAGCCGCTTCAAGGTGGTGGGAATTTTTCAATCAGAACATTTTCTCGTAAAATTTCACGCATCTTCATTCCTTCATTCAGCACCTCAGCATATAGGTCTCATAGGTATGAACCTATTCCATAATCGGTTGGTCATTAACAATTTAGAATTGCAGCCACTTGTCAATGATGTGCTTCTTCTTTCTGGCAACATTTGAGCCATATTTCATCTCCAGTTTGGTCTATATGATCTTCACAGACTTGAAGTTCCCAAATAGATCAAACAGAGGATTTGACATGTTGTTAAGTAAGTAGCTCCGAGCCCATTGATTATCCTTTTCTAGTTTCCTCTTAGCAACCTCATCAAGTGGAATGACAGTCGTCTTTCGGGCAGTAGGAGTGGAGAGAGAGTTCTCAGCATCAGTATACTGAGACGTAATGTCTCCATCAAGATGTTTAGAGGACAGAACATAATCAATTTCGAGCTGTTCAAAGCATAGGAGTAATTTTTGGGACCAACATTTCTAGTTAATTCCATCAAAGGGCTCGATTTTATAGAGTTTTGGGAGGTTTTTCTAGAATGATGCAGCCATTGCAGGAACAAATTACTTTCAAATTGTTAGAGAAAATAAAGTTAACGATGGCTGGGAAAGAACCGAATAGACTAAGTCGTGGATAAACCATTGCCTTGAAAGCAACTACAGCTAGGCTATGGCGTAAATCGATACAGCTGGGTTCTCCCCAAGGTTAACTCCATACTCTTGAACATGCGTATTTCGCGGCTAAGAGTTTGGAGTATACAGTATGTTAGCCCAGAATACGCAGAGAAGAAGAAGAAATGGGAGAAATGCATGTACTAGAGTGAAGAGCCATGCTGCTAAGCCCTCTATTTATAGGGGTAATATGCCTATTCCAAGGCCATTAAAATGGCACAGAATAAGGAAGAATATCCGGCAGCATTCAAGGGGAGGAAGGGGACTAAGAAGACTATAACGGTTAGGAGTTATTCACAGAAGATTTTAATGTAACATCTGATTGCATTCACGGAAGATTTTAACGGAATCTGTTATGAAAATATTTAACGGAATTCTTCAAAAAAGATAAGATAGGATCACAACCCATAACCTGTGCCGCGCCGCGCCCAGCCCAAACCAGACAGGCGAGCAGTGGCAGCGTACGCGCGTGTTGTTGCCTAAGACACTCTTAGCCCCATAAACCATAGTCTTGAGTTATTCAACAAGGGCAGGGAAAATGGGATATATAAAGCCCTCAAAACATCCCCAAAAGTTCCATGTGGGACAAATGTAAGAGACAGGGAGAAAAAGGGAGAAAGGCTTCAAAGGCTTGTTGCCATTACCATTACTCTAACAATCCCCCACTAATGGCATACAAGGTAAAATAATTTAGGAAAGGAATTCTGGGTAAAAGAGGGTTGAATACTTAAGAGTCAATATCTTCAATTTGGATTAACACATTAGTGATGTGAGGCAACAACCACTAGCCTAACTAGTGAACTAAGTCTTGAACTAGAAAGACCTTGATTGAGACCCTCACAACACATATCAACCCTTAAGACACTACATACTCCGTGATAGGGATACTAGCACGTTTATAGCCATGCGCACACCTTGGGTCTCAAAAGTGCTCTAGAGCGACAGCCTAGGTCTCTCATAGAAGGCGGCCAAATCTTCACACTTACATAGGTAATTCCATCAAGTCTATGTCAACATAGACCACCATAACTACGACTATGGAATTATTAAGAGTATAATGTAGCTCAACCTCACAATTATCAAACGGTGAATTCATCAAGTGCTTCTCACTAGCACCTCCACAATGGGTATGAATCCATTAAGGCCGTAAGCTCCTCCTCTAATCACTAGCACGTGCCATAGGGACAAGAATGTAGTGCATCTTGAAGATTAGTATGGTTTCGTTTGACCGCTAGTGGGTATTCACCATTCCACTTCAAGCCATAGGCTTAAGTCATATCCCCCTCGGTGTTTCAAGCACCACTCGCCTTGCTAATCCTTTAGTAAGAAGATCCGCCAGATTCTTCTCAGATCTCACAATATGTGGAGACATGACACCATGTTTCACCAATTATTTCACCGCACTGTGTCTGATATGGATGTGTCTCCTCTTTCCATTATAGACACTATTGTGCGCTACTCCTATTGCTGCATATGAGTCACAATGTAGGGAAATAGGAGTCGCCTGTTTCCCCCATAGTGGCTCGTTTGCTAACAGACCCTTAAGCCATTCTGTTTCTTGTCTTACCAACTCTAGAGTAATAAATTCAGATTCCATGGTGGAGCAGGCTATAAAAATCTATTTCACATATTTCCACGAAACAGCCCCTCCACCTAAAGTAAATATATAACCGTTAGTTGAACTAACTTCATCGTTATCAGAAAACCAGTTTGCATCACAATATCCTTTAAACATAGCAGGAAACTTGCTTAAATGCAAACACCAATCAATAGTACCTATAAGATATTTAAGCAAACGAAGAAGTGCATCTCAACGTTCTTGGCTAGGGTTATGAGTATAGCGACTTAACCTACTAATGGCGTAGGCAATCTTGGGATGGGTAAAGTTTATGAGAAATAGTACAATTCCTATAAATTTAGCATACGCAGTTTGAGACACACTAGGTCCTTTGTTCTTTTTTAAATGTATGCTAGGATCATAAGGGGTTCTCAAAGAGGTCACATCAAAACAGTTAAATTTCTTTAACACCTTTTCAATGTAATGTGATAGACATAATGAAAAACCAGTGTTGTTTTTCCGAATCTTGATCCCTAAGATCACCTTTGCTTCTCCTATTCTTTGATTTCAGAAAGATAAGATAATAGCTTTTTAGTCTCATTAACAACAAGCAGATTTGTGCCAAAGATCAGCATATCATCAACATAGAGACATATAAGTACACAATCTGATCAAATCGTTTTCGAATATACACATGAATCGGACAAATTTGCAGCAAAGCCATTTTGCACTAAAGAGCTGCCATGCTTTTCATACGACCATTTAGGAACCTTCTTTAGACCGTAAAGGGACTTTCTCAGTCTACATGCCTTGTCCTCCTGACCAGGTACCTCACAACCCTCAGGTTGGGTCATGTAAATGTCTTCCTCTAAATCACCATTAAGAAATGCTATTTTGACATCTATTTGATGCATAACAAGATCAAAGATTGCAGCTAAGGTAATTAAAGTTCTAATGGTAGCTATTTTGGTCACAGGAGAGTAGTGCGAAAATAATCTATCCCCTTTTCTTGGTCAAAGCCCCTAATAACAAATCTAGCCTTATGTTGTCAATTGAACCATCAGACCTCAACTTCTTTTTCAAGATCCACTTACTGCTAATAGGTCTACAACCCTTAGGCAGGTCAATCAATTCCCATGTTTTCTTTAACTCCAAAGAATCTATTTCACTCTTAATAGCTTCTTTCCAAAAGGTAGTGTCGGTGGGCCATACAGCCTCTTGATAGGTTTTGGGATCTACCTCAATCAAGAAGATGGACACAAATTCCTCAGTTATGACATCAACATCCAAATTGTTAGAGGTTTCTACTAGCAAAACAGTGATAAAGACAGTCCAAAACTGGTTTCAATTCTACGTCTCTTGCTTCTTCTAGGTTCAGTTACTATATCTTTAACGTCAGAACTAGAAGCAGGCAAGTTCATACTTTTTGGCACAACATCAGATACCATATTAGGTGCTTTCTTTTTCAAGGGAAAAACATGCTCAGAGAATTTTTCATCTCTATATTCAAAGATAGAATAGTCACCTAATGCATGAATCTGTAAGCAGCATTGTTTTGGGCATAGCCAACAAAGATAGCATCAAAGGTCTTAGGGCCTATGTTGGTACATTTAAAACTAGGTAAGGCAACTTTAGCCAAACATCCCTACACTTTTAAATAACTCAAGTTAGGGACAAACCATTTCCACAGCTCATATGGGGCTTGGTCTAACTTTTTATGAGGAACTCCATTGAGGATAAAACAAGCAGTTAAAATAGCCCCCTATATATTATCAGGCAACCCTAAGCTAACAAGCATAGCATTCATCATTTCCTTAAGGGTATGATTTTTCCGTTCAGCTATGCCATTTTGTTGAGGGGTATAAGGGGCACTAGTCTCATGTATAATGCCATTTTTCTCATAGAAAGCAGTCAAGGAGTTGGTATCATATTCTCCACCTCTATTAGACTTAAGTCTCTTGATTTTTTGGTCTAATTGATTCTCAACTTCTGCTTTGTATTTGAAGAAGATTTCCACAGCTTCCTCTTTAGACTTGAGGAGGCAAACATTGGTATAATTAGATATGTCATCCACAAAGGTAATATACCATTTCTTTCCTCCCTTACTCATTGCGTTCTTAAAGTCTCTTAAGTCCGAATGCATAAGTTCAAGCAACTGAGTCTTTCTTGTCGCTATAAACTTGAATGGTTTTTTAGCAAATTTTGCTTCAACACAAATATCACATTTTGAACAATTTTGTGTGTTAATGTTAGGAGCTAACCGCATGTTCCTTAGCCTGTTTATTGAGGCATAATTAACATGACCAAGTCTACTATGCCACAAATCGATAGACTCAGTAATATATGCAGAAGTGGAAGCATTTCCATTAGCAGCATCAGAGGTAACATTCAGAATAAAAAGCCCCTCACTATGATGCCCTTTCCCAACAAAAACCCCATTACGAAGAATAACAATTTTCCCAGCTTTCTAGTTCAGTTCAAAACCAGCAACATCAAGGAGGCTACTAGAAAATAAGTTTCTATGAAGGGAAGGCACATATAACACATTGTTTGCACATAAAGATTTTCTAGAAGTTAATTTGAGAAGTACTTTCCCTTTACCCATAACTCCAGTGGTGGCAGCATTTTCTATAAAGACGTGTTTGCTATCTAGAGCATCTTCAAAGTCATGCATCAGATCCTTATTAGCGTTGAAGTGCTTTGTTGCTCCGGTATCTAGAATCCATTCTATGGGGTTGGACACCAGGTTTACCTCCAGCGTTACCGCACAAAAAATCTCAGTATCTTCAATCAGATTGGATTGTCCTGAACGTTGTCCGGTAGGTTTCTGGTTCATCTGACTAGCTCCTTTGCGAAGGTTACACTGATATGCCTCGTGGCCTGGTTTGCTACACACACAACAGATAACTTTCTGCTTCTGGATCTTGCTATTTGCTCTTTTCAATTTGTTCTAATCTTTGGACTACTTCTAATCCTTCTTACTTTTCCCTTTGAACCTGTCTCTGTTTGAAGGTACGGGAGATTCAACAAGGTTAGCTTTAGCAGAATTTAGCGACAGGAAAGACATCTTATCTTTTAGCCGATTCGCCTCTCTAGTACTCATATGACTTATCAGCTTTTGGAGGGTTAGGTCCTTCTTTTTGTACTTTAGGTGATTTCTGTAGCCGCTCTAGGATGGCGAGAATTTTTCGATCAGAACATATACTTACAATTTCACACATCATCATTCCTTCATTCAGCACCTCAGCACATACGTCTCGTAGGTATGAACCTGTTCCATAATTGGTTGGTCATCAACAATCAGGAACTACAGCCGCGTACCAATGATGTACTTCTTCTTTTCAGTATCATCTGAACCACATTTCATCTCCAGTTGGGTCCACATGATCTTCGCAGATTTGAAGTTCACAAATAGATCAAATAGAGGATTTGACATGTTGTTTAGCAAGTAGCTTTGGGCCAGTTTATTGTTCTTTTCCAGTTTCCTCTTAGCAACCTCATTAAGTGGCATCTTTGGAGCAGTAGAAATAGGGAGAGAGTTCTCAGCATCATTATACTGAGATGTATCATCCCCATCAATAGGTTAAGAGGACAGAACATAATCAATCTCGAGCTATTCAAAGCATAGGAGTAATTTTTGGGACCAACATTTGTGGTTAGTTCTATCAAGGGGCTCGATTTTGCAGAGTTCCTAGAGGTTTTTCTAGAACGATGCAGCCATTGCAGAAACTAATTGCTTTCAAATTATTAGAGACAATAAAGTTAACGATGGCTGGTAAAGAACCGAATAGACTGAGTCGTGGATAAACCACTGCCTTGAAAGCAATTACAGCTCGAATACGGTGTAAATTGATAAAGTCGATTGCTCCCTAAGGTTTACTCAGTACTCTTGAATACGTGCACTTCGTGGCTAAGAGTTTAGAGTATGCAGCATGTGAGCTCAGAATATGCAGAGAAGAAAAAGGAGGGAGATAAGTGTGTGTACTGGACTGAAGAGCCATGCTGTTAAGCCCTCCATTTATAGGGGTAATATGGCTATTCCAAGGCCATTAAAATGGTGCAGAGCAAGGTAGAATATCTGGCAGCATTCAAGAGGAGGAGGAGGACCAGGAAGACCATAATAGTTGGGAGTGATTCATGGACGCTTTTAACGTAATATCTGGCAGCATACACGAAAGATTTTAACATAATCTATTACAAAAATATTAAACGGAATTCTTCCAAAAAGGTAAGATAGGGCCACAACCCACAGCATCTAACCCGCAGCCTGTGCCACGCTGCTCCACGCCCAGCCCAGATCGGACAGGTGGGCGGTAGCGGCATGCGAGCATGTGGTCACCCAAGACAGCCTCAACCCCACAAACCATAGTCTTGAATTATTTAACAAGCGTAAGGAAAATGGGATATATAAACCCCTCAAAACATCCCCAAAAGTTCCATACGGGACAAATGTAAGGGAAATGGAGAAAAAGGGAGAAGGGCTTTAAAGCCTTGTTGCCATTACCATTACTCTAACAGTCCCCCACTGATGGCATACAAGGCAAAATAATTTAGAAAAGGAATTATGGGTAACAGAGGGTCCTATGCATAAGCGGCAATATCTTTCCACTTGAATTGACACATTAGTGATGTGAGGCAACAACCAATAGTCTAGCAAGTGAACTAAGTCTTGAACTAGAAAGACCTCGATTGAGACCCTCACATCACATATCAACCCTGAAGACACTGCATACTCTGCGATAAGCATACTAGCGCTTTTATGGCCATGCATACACCACAGGTCTCATAAGTGCTCTAGGGAGAGAGCCTAGGTCTCTCATAGAAGGTGGCCAAACCTTCACACTTATGTAGGTAATTCCATCAAGACTATCTCAACATAGACTACCATAACTATGGCTATGGAATTATTAAGAGCATAATATAGCTCAACCTCACAATCATCAAACGCTGAATTCATCAAGTGCTTGTCACTAGCACACCCACAATGGGTATGAATTCATTAAGAGCGTAAGCTTATCCTCTAAGCACTACCACATGCCATAGTGACAGGAATGTAGTGCATCTTAAAAATGAGTATGGTTTTGTTTGACCACTAGTGGTTGTCCGTCATACCACTTCAAGCCATAGGCTTAAGTTCTATCCCCCTCGATGTTTCAAGCACCACTCCCCTTGTCAATCCTTTAGTGAGAGGATCTGCCAGATTCTTCTCGGATCTCACATATTGTAGAGATATGACACCATGTTTCAGCAATTATTTCATCGCACTGCCTCTAATACGAATGTATCTCCTCTTTTCATTATAGACACTGTTGTGTGCCACTCTTATTGCTGCATATGAGTCACAATGGAGGGAAATAGGAGTCACCTGTTTTCCCCATAGTGGCACGTCTACTAACAGACCCTTAAGCCATTCTGCTTTCTGACCTGCCAACTCAAAAGCAATAAATTCAAAGTCTATGGTGGAGGAGGCCATATAAGCCTGTTTCGCAGACTTCTACGAAACAGCCCCTCCACCTAAAGTAAATAAATAACCGCTAGTTGAACTAACTTCATTATAACTTGCTAAAATGCAAGCACCAATCAATAGTACCTCTAAGGTTATGATATCAACATCAAAATTGTCAAAGGTTTCTGCTAGGAAAGTGGTGACAAAGTCTGGTCCGAAATAGGTTTCGATTCTATGTCTCTTACTTCTTCTAGGTCAGTTACTATTTCTCTAACGTCAGAACTAGAAGTAAGCAAGTTCACAGTTTCAGGCACAACATTAGATCTATGTTGGGTGCTTTCTTTTTCGAGGGAAAAACATGCTTAAAGAATTTACATCTCTATATTCAAAGATAGAATAATCACTTAATGGCATGAATCTATAAGTAGCACTATTTTCAGCATAGCCAATAAAGACAATATCAAAGGTCTTACGGGCTATGTTCGCATGTTTATGCCTAGGTAAGACAACCTTGGCCAGACATCCCCACACTTTCAAATAACTTAAGTTAGGGACATAGCCTTTCCATAGTTCATATGGGGTCTGGTCTAACGTTTTATGAGAAACTCGATTGAGGATAAAACAAATAGTTAAAATAGCCTCTCCCCTAATATTATCAGGGAACCCTGAACTAACAAGCATAACATTCATCATTTCCTTAAGGGTACGGTTCTTCCATTCAGCTACGCCATTTTGTTGATGGGTATAAGGGGCACTGGTCTCGTGTGTGATGTCCATTTTCTCAGAAAAAGCAGTCAAGGAGTTGGTATCATATTCCTTACATCTGTCAGACCTAAGTCTCTTGATTTTTCGAGCTAATTGATTCTCAACTTCATTTTTAGACGTGAGGAGGTAAACGTTGGTATATTTAGAGAAGTCATCTACAAAGGTAATATACTATTTCTTTCCCTCCTCTACTCATTGTGTTCTTAAAGTCTGCTGGGTCTGAATGCACAAGTTCAAGCAACTGAGTCTTTCATATTGTTATAGACTTGAATGGTTTTTTAGTAAATTTTGCTTCAACACAAACATCACATTTGAATAATTTTGTGTGTTAATGTTAGGAATTAACCGTATGTTCCTTAGTTTCTTTATTGAAGCATAATTAACATAACTGAGTCTACCATGCCATAAATTCATAGACTTAGCAATAAAAACATAAGTTGAAGCATTTCCATTAGCAACATCAAAGGTAACATTGAGAAGAAAATGCCTCCCACTATGATACCCCTTCCCAACAAAAATCCTATTACGAAGAATAACAACTTTCCCAGCTTTCTGGTTCACTTCAAAATGAGCAACATTAAGGAGGCTGCTAGAAACTAAGTTTCTATGAAGGGAAGGTACTTACAACATATTATTTAATCATAAAGAATTTCCAAAAGTAAATTTGAGAAGCACTTTCCTTTTACCCATAAAGACGTGCTCGCCATCAGGAGCACCTTCAAAGTCATACATCAGATCCTTGTTGGCGTAGAAGTGCCTTGTTGCTCCGGTATCCAGAATCGATTCTATGGGGTTAGACACCAAGTTTACCTCCAGCGTCATTACATAAAAATCTCAGTACCTTCAGTCAGATTGGCTAGTGCAGCAGCTTATTCGATAGGTTTCTAGTTTGTCTGATTTGCTCCTTTGCGAAGGTTGCACTGATATGCCTTGTGGCCTGGTTTACCACACACATAACAGACAACCTTCTACTTCTGCATCTTGCTGTTTGTTCTTTTCAATTGGTTCTAATGTTTGGACTGCTTCGAATCCTTCTTATTTTTCCCTTTGAACCTGTCTCTGTTTGAAGGGGCGGGAGATTTAATAAGGTTAGCTTTAGAAGAATTTAGGGACAGGGAAGTGTTAGGTGAAAATTTATCATATTTTATGCGCTCCTTTTACCTAATTTTAGCTCGTATAATAATATAACTTTTAGAGTTTTATTTGTTTTATTTGCTTTTGTAGGTAATAAACTTCAAATCGAGCAAAAATCGCGAAAAGGAACGAAGACGGGTAAAAAGAGCAAAAGCCGACAAGAAGGGACAATAGGGGGGCCGAGTCACCATGCCAGAAAAGTGGCTTAGATGTGCCACACTGGCACAGAGGGCCCATGCCACATGGCACGGTCGTGCCTCCTCCCTATTTGCTCGTTCGTTTGATTTTTCTTATTCACCCTCCTTCCACGTTTTTTTTAAGGGGTCGCTCAGGGTTCTCTCTGGTGATTTTTAGGCTAGGTTTTAGGTTAGTTTGTTGAATAAAAACCTCAATAGGAGGATTAGATTAGGATGTGGTAGATTGCATTTTGGATTTGAAGCTTTGTATTTCAAGTGCATTCCATTTATCAAGCATAAGTTCTCTTCTCTCTCTTTTTCGTCTCTTGTTCTTATTTAGGTTTTGATAGTTTAATTTTTGTATTGGATTTGTTCAGCTTGGATGTTAAGTTTTCATTGTTAATCCATGTTTAGTTAGATTGATTAGATTATACTAGTTTCTTTCCCCCTCTTGTTCATGTTTGCCTTCTTCTTTGCTAATTTAGGTTTGGTTTGGGGTTTTGTATTTTGTTGATGATAGTTGTCAATTTTTGTTGGTTTGGATTGTGGCTGGCCCTTAATGGCTAATTAACCTTGTTTAGGCCCCACCTTTACCTTGTTTATGCCTATAATTTAGAGTTTGCTTTCATGCCCATCAAGTGTTCGATGAAATGCTTGAAAGAGCTTTCATCTGTGTTTTGGGACAATTGACTTATGCTAAGAGGCGAGGTCGATTGTCTAGTATGGGTAGATAGAATAGTTGGGATTGAGACATGAAAATGGTCTTGCCACTGGTTAAGTCAAAGGCTGTCAACCTAGTAGTTTACTTAAACTAATCCTATGAAAATAGGTGTTTAGAGTAACTAGATTAGCCTATTGACCCTCGAGAGAGGGCTTAGGTGGCCTCAACGATACAACCGATCAACTCTGAATAGTGGCATAGCTAGGGAAGGTTTGGGCTTGACTTGACTACTTGGTTTATCTTAGGTCCAATCATAGTTTTTTTGTTTTCACTTTAGTAGTCTATTTCTACTTTCTATCCCCTTTAATTTTGCTTAACTCAAAACGCTTTAGTTAGCACTCGTAGTTGGAAATCCAAAACTCTATGGACAACACCTCGAGTACTTAATGACACACCTTACACTTGGGGTTTATAAATGTTAAAACTTTTTCCCTAACAATTTTTTGGTGCCGTTGTCGGGAGTTGGCTTTTTCAATATCAGGGTTTATTTGAGCATTCGAGACTAGGCCTTTTAGAAAATCCAAAAAAAAAAATTAAAAAGCCAAAAATTTTTAAAAATTCAATATGGGTATTTTCCATTTACCTCAGTTTGAACATGAACCTTTTTGGCACTCCTTGTCTAGGTTGAATTATTTTCGTGCTCTATATGCGCTTTTTGAGTATGAAAAATGGGAAATATGTAATGCTGTACTTGAGGGGATAATACTTGAGACTCGAGCCATCCTTGAGTCCCTGTGTTATGGTGGTTTGTACTCTTTAGCTATTGATGACAAGTGGGATTTATTTGAGTCTCTAGCTTGGCATCAATGGCAATCTGATGATGCTAGGGACCCATGTCATCACTACTCTTCTTACCCTCATGTGTTGTGCTCTTTTTCCCATTCTCTTGACCATGATGTGCATTCATGTCCCTATTATGATATCTCTGATGAGTGTCATGGTAGACTTAGTGCCAGGATAGAGAAAATGCATGAGCAACATACGCACTTTGTTAGTGAGGTGAGGGACTACGGCCTATTGCATGAGACCGACCCTAATCTAGCCTCTGCTAGACTAGAGGTTAGTCCTTATGAGGATTGCAAGTCTTCCCTTCCCCTAGAGTTGAGTTTTATTGATGATATACCTTACACTGACCTAGAGGAAGTGCCAAACCCTCCCTTGACCTCTTCATCACTTGCTGCTCCCTCCTCTACTAGCACACCCATAGGCAGTACCATCAGTGGTTTGACCTTATATGCTTCTCCCCTCCCTTTCACTTTGTGCATAGGGTTAGAGATGGGTGAGCTGTATGCAGGTGATGTTACGATTTTGGAGGATGATTTTGCTAGTTGGTCAAAAGAACCTGTCTTGGTTGAGTCACAGCTTAAGAAGGCTCCTTTCGAGGAGTTGTGTGCTGATAGTTTGGTGGTTAGTTCCGCACCTAGTATTGATTATGTCGACCCAATTTGCACTAAACCACTTGCCTCGACCCCCATTTCATCCCCCCTCCTTCCCAGTGCCCTGTCCCACTTGTATGCATTTCACAAGTCCCTAGGCGATATTAAAGGGTATAACCCCTCCTTGGATCCTTATTGCGTATACCTAGAGGACTTGCCTAGGGCAGTCATATGGAACACTTCCTCTGATCATGCTTTTGACTTTTTTATGGCATTTGATATGTATAAAAGGTCACCGATTTTCTTTGCTATGATTTTCTTCGTGTTTTCTTACTTACATCATTCTGAGATGCATGCATAGCCACACGATAAGCTCTTGTGAGCTTTGACTACGTCCGCGTCGACAGCTTGAGTCTTGAGGGACAGGGAGTGGTTGATGCTCCTTAAGCCCCTGTGGTATAGTTTTGGTGCAATCAGTACCCAACCTAGTATAATCGTTCTGGCCCTTTTCCTTTCTTATCATTTTCTTTATTTTCTTTTGTTTAGTTGTGGATATTAGGATCGTGGTGAGATTTGAGATGATGTTGGGCCATTGATGGCTATGATCACCATTTTTGTATTTTTATGCACATTTGTGTTTTGTGATTGGTGGTGTTGATGGATTGATATATCTTTGTTTTTGGTGGCTAGTTTTGTATAGATGTGTGGTCTTGTTTTTGATTTGGTGAGTGTTTTTGGGGGGTGTTCTAGGTTGTGTATATGTGTGTAGGTGTAGTGTTCTTATGTGCACTTGTTTTGTTTTGTGTGTCTTGTGTGTGATTTTGTTTTCTTTATTTTTGCGTGTTTTATGGTTGGTGATGACTGTCAACTCCCAATGAGGACATTGTGAGATTTAGGTGTGGGGGTGGGGTCATTTACCCTTTTATTCTTATTTTTGTGCAAATTTTTCTTTTTTTGTGCAAATTTTTCCATTTTTCCTTTTCTTTACATAGTTTTTGTTTTTGGCTTTTGCGGCCCTGCACTATTTGGACGGACTTTTATCCCTTGTACCTTAGCTATTAGCTTATACTTAAGTAAGTTGTTCATGATAGATCTTTGTCCCAAATGTGTCACTCTCGGCCTCAATTCTAGCCTCAACAGTCTGTTATAGCTATGTAATTCAGTCCTTGAGTACATTTCATCATTATCTTAGGATCTTGGTCTTCCGTGATTGACTCTCCCACCTGTTTTCAACAAAATTACTTTAATTTTTGTCTGCATTCAAAAAACAAAAAAAAAATGAGGAAAAAAAGAAAAAAAATAAAATTTGGAATGACAAGTATCCGTTTAAGGCATGCACCACTGAGCATTACCTTTTGCGGCACGTACTACTAGGTGTTACCTTTTAAGGCAATACTGCTACTGGGAAAGCTTGCTTCCCTTGTTAATAAGTTAATAATGTAGCATGTGTCAGTCAGATGGGAACGATCTTGATTTTGGTGAGCTTAAGTCCTAGGATGATGATACACTTACACATCAAGTACTAGGATGGATTCTAGGTTTTGATGTACAGTGGGATGAAAAGTTGGTACTTTGATGTCATGTGTATGGATAGAGAGTCTTGATATGTATACCATGTTTAAATACAGGCTAACATCTTTATTGCATTGGTGATTTGGTTGGTCATAATGAGCACAGTTTTTCCCCTTGTATAGATATTTGTTCTTTGTTTGTATATGTATTTTGTTTTCTTTGTTTTCCTTTATTATTTTCCACTTATTTTTCTTTTTTAAGATTTTGTGGGCATATCTTTTGCAAACCCTCACGAGGCATCACTTGTCCACTTCGGGGAACCATGGGGTTTAAAGGGCATATTGCATACGTCAAATGCAACCGTGATACCT
>NCQV01036690.1:4014-14244 GCA_002740545.1 Lophocereus schottii
TGGTCTTATAGTGTTTCAATTTAATAGATATTGTGATTGTGAACATGAGTTACAAGATTAAATGGTTTCACTAAGCCCTGTCCTTATCAGGACGGCGGTAACGCCTTCTATCATTAAGTCTTCCGCTGTAGTTTTTTGTAAATCATATCATTAGCATTTTGAGGGCGTTACGCTTCTTCTGAGATAAAGGCGTTTAACGGACATGAGATATCCTACATGATGTCTTATACCCCTTTTGATTCACCTTCACTGATCTTGACTTGTTCTAGAGGTACTGATGTTCATCTTACGAAGGTGCTAGTTTCATCACCGTTCATGGTTTTAGTTTTTCCACATCCCCTACTCTTGCCATCTATCGTCTAACGTAAGAGTCAAGTTAGGGACCTAAAATAAGTGCTTCTTAGGAGGTAACCCAAGCATTTAATTATATTTCTAAAAATAATAATAAATTTAGTATTACTCCTTCCTCTTCCATCCTTCATTGTTTCCCACATCCGTTCCTTTGTTCCTTTGCACTTCCTTTTTATGAGTACAATGAAGAGCTCAAGTAGAGGAGGGGGGAGCTCCTAGCTCTTTGCATCACTACAAAAGAGTGACTTTTACCAATAGATGTCTAGTGACAAAACATAATTTATGTTGGTAAAAGTAAGTATTTGCAACACACTAGACTATTTGTTGCTATTAAAATTTTGAGTTTAGGAGGGAAAGAAGGGTCCCAATATTTTCAACAGATACAAGTTCATTTGTTGGCATTAGTACTATATTACCAATAATGCAATTTTCTGTTCGTATTGTGATTAAATTACCAACATTATAATCTTAAAAAATCTTGTGTTGGTATTACTGAAGTACACCAAAGGGAAACATTAAGTAACTAATAAAAAGAAAAATTTACAGACTTTGTAGCTAGTGCCCCTTTACAAAAGCTTTAAAAAACAAAAAAAAAAATAAAAATTAAACACTCAAGTTTTCGGCATCTCGAATGCAGGTCGAATGATTCTTCTTCCTGTTCTATCCTCAATTGCTTTTCTTGTCTCTCTATCTACCTTGACCCGAAAAATTCCCTCAATTTCTCAGTTGCCACTATTGTTGTTGTTTTTTTACTCTCCCAATTTCACAGGTGTGCTCTTCGACATCTCGCATGTGCTATTATCCCGGGTTGCTGAATCCAATTTTCATTTGTTTTATTCAATCCAATTTCCTAACTAATCTTGTTGCTCAATCTATCCTAACCTTCTCATTTTCATGTTCTTTTTCCTTTATGGCCCCTTTCTGGTACCATTGGCAGGAAAGCTAGGGTTTGGTGTTGAAAATAGAGGTTGAATGGCAAAGGGGGGAAAACAATGAAAACTAGTGTTGAACTCTGTTCACCTCCTCATTATCTTCTGAAGGTATTATCTTTGCTATTCACTTGCTTTTTCTAGTCTATTTAATTTTTTTTTGTTTAGGGATTTGTCAAATTTGATTCTTTATATTCGCCTTTATATGGCCTAAGACTACTTGTTACTTGTTTCTCCTTTTTCTTTTTATGTTTTTGATTTTTTTTCTTCGTCTTTACATGTCTGATTGTGGATTGAATGGAAGGTAATTTGGTTTTGTGTGATCTATTTTTCTGGGAATGAAAATTCTAGATTTGGGTTTGACAATCTGATCAAAATTTCAATTCTTCTTTAATTTAAAGCTGTGGTAGCAGACATATAGACTGAAGGGATCGTTGAATTTCCTATAAGGTTAGTATCTCTTTCTCTTTGTTTCTGTATACAAATATAGGAATTCTGTATATATATGGGTTAATGTCAGTATTGCTTAATCAGGGTTAGAGTTGCTAGTTTTATTCCTATATTTGATTGATCTATTTTGGGGCTCATTAAGTGTTGCTTTAGTTTTGGGTTCTTTTTGGGTGTAATAATTATGTTACTCTTGGAAATTCTCTTAAATTTTCTACTTTTGATGAAATAAAGGATAATAACAGGGACATAGAAATGTGATCTTATAATTGGGTTCTTAATTTTCTTGTCAACTGGTATGGTGTTTAGAAAATCTGGCAAACTAGACATTTATTCATAGCTAATCCTACTTTGTTATGTGCTATTTCCATGATTGATCCAGGAAAACATCTGTACTCTGTTTCCATTTGCCACTAATCTCTTCGATTAGACTTCAGCATTGGATTTAATATTATTGGTTTGGTAGCTTTCCTTCTTTGCGCTCATAACCCTGAATCTTGATCATAAATTGGTGTACATTTGTATAGTTTAAAATGAAGAGTAGTCTACATTTATGTCGGTGTTTGATTATGCTATTAATTGTTGAGTATCTCTATGCTAAGACATGGTCACATAAAGAATTTGCATGTAATACTTATTTCCTTCTAATAACTTATTATTGTAGGGTCATTTTTTTCTTAGGACAAGGATGTTTTGAAACATTCAAAGACAGAGCATGGGTAATTCTTTTCTCTTTCCCCTATTCTGTGCGCACCCCTCCTATCCCCTTTGGGGGTTTACCTGTTGGCATAACACTACCTCCATGATCAAAGGTGCTGAAGCAGTTTTTGGTAGAAATGGAGTGTATTGACTTTTGTAATCTTGAATAACAACTTCAATAGTCATTCTTAGAATGCTATATATAGAGCTGATATTGTCTAGGCTTTGTCTAACATACTGACTTTCATATTCACTGTGCACTTGCCCTATCTCCCTTGTCGCTGCTTGTGGCCTGAATTCTAAAGTGCATATTAAATGGAGCCCATAAACACCAGCTTGGCAAGTTTTAGTGGTGTTTATTGATTGTTAGATAGAGGACTTGACAAAAGAAGATTAGATAGATAGCCTTTTTGTTTTCCTGAATAGAGAGAGGTTAGAGACAGAAAGAGAAGGAAAGAGAAAAAGGGGAGGAAAGGGAGATTGAGATGCTTTGCTTTCTTTTTGGTGTTGCCTATCTTATTGAATATTTTAACAAGGGCACAGGAAAAAGAGTTCATTGGTGTTTGTGTTTGATTAAGGGGAATTATGATAGGAGTATAATATGTTATCTATGTGTGTCATTCAAGAAGATTCACAGAAAATGAGAGACACAGAGAGATGAGAGCAAGTATCTGATTTCTTGCCATTAAATGTAAAAATTACCACTAGTCATTGTTGCTAATGAGCACTATCAAACAACCTAAAGGGGTAAATCATTTTAAGAAGTAATTTGAAAAGTTCTCATGTCGGGTTGGAGTTTTGTTCTCTAGGTACAGTATAGCAGATAATTGTTGCAATTAAAAGCCAACAGAGCCTATGTACCTCAATTGGGGGTGGTTTGGCGGTCTCATGTGAGTATTATTCTTCATCCTTAGTTCATATTTCATAATCAAATGTATTAGTTGACGGTTGACAGTTAATTATATTGGTTGGTTTTGATTGAATGGTTGTGTGATGTTTTGTCTAAAGTTCTTTATCTAGTAGCCATGAAATGTTTGACTAGGTAAAACAATGGTCTTGTATGGATACAAGTACATTTTCATCGATATTGTTATTTGACTAAATTAGTCCTTGAGAAATTAAAAGCTTGTCCTAAATGAGAAAATTTTGTGCTCTGAATTTGATGAGCTTATGATTTCTAATGTCCTTAATCCTGAAGAATGAATCATGAGTTTGTCTTGCTGATGATAACTGATGTATAAATGTATGCGGACATGTACTATTTTCAAACTTTTTTTCCCCTGAAAGAACAATCAATCTTTTATGTGGGTTGTTTTTACTTTGTTGAAGTGTGCAGTTGCTTTTATTCAAATTTCTTGATTAAATTTTGAATTCGTATCAATTTCATGAGGGTATATCAGACAATCTTGTTGCTTCACTTGATGAGGATGATGATGTTGGCACGCAATTCCAAATGTAAGAAGTGAAGAATATGAAGAGGGGCCGTTGAGGAAAATCAAGATGATGAAGAGCATTATGAGCGAAATATAGTTGAATCCTTATATTTTTGTTAACTTTGAGACTTAGCAAATATATGAGTAAGAACCACATACAAGTTTTGTTTTTTTTTTAAAAAATTCTTTTGGTGCTTTGAAACATTAAGCAAACATTAGGTGTCATGTACCTTTCCAATTATGAACGTCCAATCGATTTAGGATCTTGTTGATTGTGTAGTTAATTTTGATTGTTTTATTATAGCAAGTGTTTCATATTGTCAAATTATTATTCCTACGGGTTAAATGTTCTCCATTTTTGTATGATCGTTGAAATAAAAAAATTAAATTAGGTACATATAGTTTGATTATCACCATCAGATATGCCTATCATTAAAAAGGCAGGAATTACATTACCAACAGATTGTTTTGTTGGACAATAACTACAAGCAAGGCGGGAAAACTATTACCAACAGATAGATTCTATTAGAGATGATTGTTTTGTGGGGAGAAGAACAAAACGAACAGTCTTATTTGTTGGTAAAACAAGAAGTTAGCAACAGAAAATCATCTGTTGGTATAATTATATCAATACCTACATATCAATATATGTTGGTATTAGTGATCAATTACAATAGATAAGCATGTCTATTGATAAAACTTTTACCATCAAGTCTTTTTACCAACAGTTTTGTGATAGATTATTATCTGTTGGTATTGACTTGAACTAACAGAAAAAACACCTTTACCAACACATAAGCCCTGTTGGTAAAAGCCTTTTTTTTGTAGTGGATGAAATTGTGGATTTTGGGGGTGGTTTGGATGACATCTCTTGCATTTACTTCATTAATTAGGATTTCATGTAGTCTTGTTAGGTATTTTTTGCATTTTTCACTTAGTAAAGCACCAGCTTAGAGCATATAGGTTGGACATTGCATCGCAATAAGGCAAGTGATCGGGTTGGGCATTCATTAGCTTCTCAGGCACTCATTTTTACCCTTTGCTTCATCATCCTCTATATGTTTTATTACTTTCTTAGCTACATTTAGTGCTTTTGGAAAAAAAAATGAAAGAATTGAAGAAAATAAAGAATTGAAATTTTTTTTTTTAAAAAAAGCTTTTGAAACCGCTCCTATGACGATGATGTAAGGTGTGATAGTTGATTGTTAGACATGATTATGTATTAAGGTGTGGCTTGTCTTGGTGCAAAATTTTGTAAAAATTGCATTAAAATTGCTATTTTTGTTTGCTTTTCCTTATGTTACATGCCAATAGCCCATGCAAATTATGTGGTTTGATTCGGTTGGCCTTGATAAGTGGCACATCTTGGAGTAATTTATATTGACTGTGGTAGATTAACCTGTGAGATTTTGAGCCTAATTACTATTCATTGCATATAGTTACATAGTTCCTTTCTTATGTGACACTTCCATGATTGTATTTCTAGAACTTAGTTTGGTTCAAATCACATTTAGTATGTGCATACGTTGATATGATTGAAGCATTCTTTGCTTTATATAGTCACATGAGGCTAAAAGCCACCCATTGAAGCCTGATATCCCCTTTGTTCGCCTTTTATAACTTTCCCTATTTTGTTATTACACCATATTCACTACATCATTAATCTATCAATATTTCTGATATCGATGCTAAACTCTCGAGGAGCAACACTTTCAGATTGGGGCATGTCATAAAGGTTGATTCACCTTAGGTATTTTGTTGGTGGTTTTAATTAAAGGAATTGTGAGTTGAGATTATGTATTTCTCATGTCATTCAAATGTCTCCTAGTTTTGCTCCAAAAAAAAAAAGAAGAAACGAAAAAGATGAGGAAAAAAGGAACAAAAAGAAGTTCTGAATAAAGTGTTTGGCATGGTGATTGATTCAATAAGTTTGTATCAATTCCTTTCTTATAATCTTTTGTGGGGCTTTCCACTTATTTTGCAATTTAGGTGCGAGTTGATGTTTTGGCTATCAATGTTGTGATTCTTACTCCCTACTCTTTTAGCTAATGGCTCCATTTTGCATATACCCTTGACCTTGACCCTTTTTCACCCTTTCATCCTGAACCTTAGCCCCATTACGACCCTATAAGAGTCCATATGATTGATATTTTGCACTTGCCTCAAGTGTTGGAGAGCTGAGAACTTTACCAAGCCTATAGTAGTTTGCATGATTACTAAAACGTTGATGGTTTGCATAGCTGCTTATGCACTTTTTGCATAGCAATTCAAATCAATGAACAACAAAAGAGGTGATAAGTCCTTAAAGTACGCTCTATTTTGAGGTCATTTTGTACATTTTTAGAGAGAATTATATGTTTTATGCTATATTATGCACTTCTTTTTCTGTTTTATGCTCAAGTATGGTTCTTTTATGAGTTTTGCACTTTTTGGATCATTTTACCCCAGATTTGATCCTTAAATGAGTGTAACTTGACCCCTACGAACACCCCCAAGTCACTATACCCATGAAAGGAAGAAAAAATTAGAAGAACGTCGAGACAGAGCTCACCACGGATGGTCCGTGATGAAGGCCACGGTCCATGATGTGTCCATAACTTCAAGTCTCTTCGTTTTTCTTCATCGTGTGGCTAAGGTTGATCGAGTTCTTCTTTAAATAGAGCCACTTCGCAGCAGATTGAGGAGACATGCAACAAAGAGAACTCATATTCTCCTATCTCTTCCATTCTTTTCCGTTTTCTTAGTTTAGGTTCATATTTCTTAGTTAGATTTGAGTTTAAGAGTGAAGGTTGTGAAGAAGTGCTTGCTATTTTGGAGCCATTGCAAAGTTGGGAAAACCTTGGAGGATCTCCAATTGTGCTAAGTTTCTTCTCTCAAACTTTGTTTAGCTGTTATTATTTCAAATATGTGTGAGTAGTTTTCTCAATCTAGGGATTGTTAACGAAATATTGATGTCAGAATCTTTAATTTGTATTTAGTTGTGCATGTTCTTGATTAGAATTGATCGAATCCTATCTTACGTGTGAGATTGTTATAAGTGAATGTTGGCTAAATTTACTTGCTAATTCTAAATAGTTAAGTGAAGCACTGAAAGGTAAAACTTGCTATTTGACCGATAAGATAGGACTTGACTTGGCAATATTTAAGAAAGAATTATTTGGCATGAGGAACTTTAGTCATCAAAAATCCATAACTTAGACTAAATAAGGACATTTGAAAGAATGACAATTGGCTAGTTTAGGCAATTCAATTTATTTCAAAAAGATTGAATTCTAAATATGATTGCACCCCTTTCAATCTCCCAATATAGATGAAGTGCATGTTGTACTCCATTGATCTACATTTTTACTCAGCAAAATAAATCCTGAGATGCCTTAAATTGATTAAATTTTTCAATTAGATTATAGTGTTATTCAAACACCCAATTGAAATTTGCTTTCTTAGCACTTTTATAGGACAAAACTCAATATACTGCATTTGATCTTTGTGGGAATGATATCTTTTCTAAACTACAACACCCGTGTACTTACGGGAAAGCTCGAGTTTCTGGTGCCATTGCTGAGGACCAAATTTGTGGATATTGAGTTAGCCCTTAGAAATTGAGTAAACATTTTTGTCATTCTTTCTTTTTCTTTATATTTTTGATTTGCGTTGGTAGCTTTGTTGGTAATTTTATAGGATTTCTCCTTTATATGCGAAGTCCTTGTCCATTTGAATTCGATCCAGAAATCGAAGGACTTTTCCCTCTAGGAGGAAGAATTAATGGTAGAAGAGCAAATACTAAAGGCTTAAGCAGTTTCTTCGTCAATGGCCGGAATAGGAGGTAACCAAAGAATGACACTTGGTGATTTTGTTACCCTGCGAGTCCAAGGCATTTCCTCGATCATCACTTGGCTAACCATAGAATGAACCATTTGAGCTCAAACCAGCCCTTATATTAATGGTGCAGCCATCCCAGTTCAGAGACACCCTACTAGAAGATCCAAACCTACCCCTCTCGGTCTTTTTAGAGGTGTGCAACACGTTAAAGCTCAATGGAGTTTCTACCGATGTCATCTGCTTGCATCTATTTCCCTTTTCACTTAGGGATAAGGTAAGGGCATGGCTTCACTTGTTGCCTCTAGGATGCATCACGACATGGGACAAGCCCACAAAAGTTTTTCTTGCCAAGTTCTTTCCTTCGAGTAAGAGAGAAGCCTACGAAATCAAATCACTACCTCCTCTCAAAAAGAAGATGAGATGCTCTATGAAGCCTGGGAGCAATTCAAGGAACTTTTATGATTATGCCCTCACCATGGTCTTCAAAGGTGGATGATCGTGTAGACATTTTATAATGGAGTCACTCAGCTATTAAGATCTACTATTGATGCGGTAGTAGGAGGTACTCCTATTAACAAAACTGAAGATAAAGCATACAGTCTTATAGAAGAGATGACTCTTAACAATTTTCAGTGGTCGACTAATAGAACCCAACCCAAGCAGGTTGGATGTAAGCTGGAATTAGATGCTATCTCTATGCTTTCTTTTGAAGTAAGTTAATGCTATGTCTCAAAAATTGGAGCGCATGAGTGTTGATTCCATCAGTTCAAGTACCCATTCCCTATCATATGATATATGTGGGTCAGTTTATCATTTGGCTGTGCATTGTCAAGTGGGTAGTCCTTTTACAAGTGACCAGGTCAACTATGTGAACAACTATAACCCTAGACCAATAAATGATCCTTTCTCTAGCACATATAAGCTTAGTTGGAAGAATCACCCTAATTTCTCCTATAGGTCCAATGCCCCACTTGTGCAACAAATGAATTTTAGACTACCCCCCGAATTTCAAAGACCATCCTATCCTCAACAAGCACCTCAAAAATTTAACTTCAAGACTATGATGGAAAGTATGCTTTTGGCACAACAAAAGTAAGACGAGTACATTAAGTAATTGTTCTTTAAGGTTGATGTGCTTACTACTCACAATAAGATGTTGGAAGCTCAAATTGCTCAACAAGCTACCTCTTCATCTACACCCCGAGTAGATTACCTAGTAAACCTGAGTTTAACCCCTGCGATTTGCTAACCGTGTTACCTTGAAAGAAGGGGTAGAGGATTCTGAGGACATGAGACTTGAGGAGGGCAGAGAGGTGAGCATGGCAGTGAGTAAGGAGAAAAATGATGAGGGTGAGCCCATAACTTTTAGAGAAAAAGGCAGTTTCAAACCCAAATCTTTACCCCTAAGCTTCCTGACCATTCTTTATGTACTAGGAAAAGTGAAGATTAATAGAGCCTTATGTGACCTCAGTTCAAGTGTCAGTTTGATACCCTACTCTATGTTCCATAAGCTTCACTTAGGACCATTGCAACCAACACCTTTTTCACTCCAATTAGCGGATGGTTCCGAAACACGATCTTTGGATACTTTGGAGGATGTGCCTGTAAAAATAGGAGATTCATGGGTGCTTGAAGATGTTATCATTGCTGATATGACTGAGACTGACGTGCTCATATCATTCTTGGGAGACCCTTTTTGGCTACTTCAGGCTGTAAGATTAATGTAAAAGGGGGAGATAACGTTTGAAGTGGGGGGTATTATACTGTATTTTGTTTTATGAAAGATAAACTTATTTCCCCCAATTCTTTCCTCTCTGATATAGGTCCTCTTTCTCCTGATATTGAGATAGAGGATGATTGGGGTTTCCTTACCTTTTTGATGTTAATTGGATTTCAACAGAGGATCCTGACTAGGGTTATGTTAAGGTGGAGTTTGCTACTCCTACGCCACCTAGCATACCCGAGGTTGAGACATATGCTTCTTATGAGTCTTCCATGAGTGGCTACTATGGGTTGGCTCATTAGTTCTTATTTTACCTACTGTAGAAGGAGTTGATTTGGATTTTGATCTTGAAATTAAGTATGAAGATACTGGCTCGTCTGATAGAGCTTGATATCGAATTGTTTTGTATGTTAATAGTGCACTTTGGTGCAATTTGATGATGAAGAAGGACCTCCAACCTAAGTATTTGAGGTGGTACCTTCAACCGAAAGACTTTAATTTTGTGGTTCGTAATAAAAACGAAACATATGTTGTGGGGGAGTCCAATATCCACACTTTCATTAAATCCGAACCAAAATAGAAAAACGGTCAAGCTTCCAACCTTAAATGAGTGCTTCTTGGGAGGTAACGCAAGTGTTTGTTTGTCTTCTCCCCTTTTATGTTTTTTTTTTGGTTACATTTTGTGTTTTGCTATTTAGAACCTAATCAATAAAACAATTAAAAAGGTAATAAAAATAATAAAGAAGAAAAAGCTAGTAATAAAAGGTTTTGAGAACCTCCACGGACACCTCGTAATACCTACCCACGGTCTATAGAAGCTCTAAAAAAA
>NCQV01036690.1:16158-34099 GCA_002740545.1 Lophocereus schottii
ATTGAAAGATGAGAAATTTCTTAGTGTTACATTGAACGCGGCTGATGGTAAGCATGTTTCGATCCTCTCAAATGGTCTTTTGCTGAGCGGTACCATGATTTTGCAGTGGAAAGACGCATAACTCAACCTAAATTTTCAAAATTTTTTTTAAAAAAAATTAAATTTCCAACGGAAGTTGCAAATTCCGTCGGAACGACCGACGGAAACGGCAAATTCCATCGAATAACCCAACCCTTCCCCTGCGGATTCATGCCCCAAAGTATGGGAGGGCCTGACGGAACGGATCTGCTGGACACCCGATAGTCGCGGCTTCCGTCGCCCACTCCATTGGCCCGCTTCCCGACGGCTGTCTCTTTCCATCGGAATGTGTCCTACGGACGGGAGATTTCGTCGGAACCAGCGGGTCTACGGGACTTGTTCCTACGGCCGTTTCCATCGGAAAATCATTTGTCCGACGGAGAAACGTACTTTTTCCATTGGAAAATCATTTTTCTGATGGAGAAACGTGCTTTTTCCGTCAGAGAATCCGCCGAAAAAAGCACGTTTTTCACTAGTGGCTGACTAGATTGACCTCGGGTCATTCTTGGTCAATCAGTAGTATGGTGCAACCACTAGTTTTGCACATAAGATTGTCATTGGGGGCCTTATTACCCCCATTACTAGATTAGTTGGTGTTGAACCGAACCCTGATGATAGAGTCATAGGTTTAGAGCAGTTAAATTTGGCCGCTTTTGAACAAAAGAAATTTTGTAAGGTAGATGGTGGGCATATCTATTGGATTTATCCTGGCAACCGGCTTATACCTCTCCCAAATGTTGATCGCACCTCTTTCCTGAACCAGGTCAATCTTTACTTTTTACCTGGTGATGAAGAGTTGGCGCGACTCAGCCCACCTCCTCCACCTACTCAACCTAGGGCTTCTAGTTAATCCCACCTATCCTCCTCTCATGATTATCCTGATTTGCATACTACCCTCTGGTTAATTCAAGCAGAGTAAGCCTCTCTACGAGCTTATGTAGAAGTTAAGCATGCCTCACTTTGTGACTTTGTTCAGGAGTGGCATGATGAGCTTCGTTGGATGATTGTCTCCCAGAACCAATACTTCCAAGACTTCAGGGTCTGCTTAAAGACTTGGTGGGACTGGCACATTTCTTAACTCTACCCTCCTTCTTCTCCACCCTGCGCCTCCCTTTTAGTATCTTATAGTTTTTATGTGCTTGCATTAAGGACAATGCTTGGACAAGCATGGGGGAGTTGTTGTAGATGTTCTGTGCTTGTGATGGAATATATGTGTGTTGTGGATGTGTAAAAATTTGTGCTTTTAGGTTTAGTTTGCATTTTTAGTTGACCATTTAGTTTTTTTAAGTTTCTTTCTTCGTTTTAGTTTTGTTTGACATTTTTTAGTCTTTAGTTGCATTTTAGGCTTGGTGAAAAAAAAAACCCCAAAAAATGAGCCTATCAATCCTCTAATGATAGGTCCTCAGATTAAGTGAATTTCTTTTGCCTATTTTGACCTTTTTTGATAGGCTCATTTGTGAATAAAATGCTTGTTTATGAGTTTTTGAACTGTTGCTTCATGTTTTGAACTTAAGTTAGATGTGAATTAATTGCTTAATGATTCTTGGCATGAATATTTGGCATATGAAATTCAATGAGCTAGATGAGCTTTGTCTTGTGAGATTTTGAGCTTGAATAGACTAATTCATCATTTTAGTCTCATATTTCCTTTTCTGTGTAACTCTTCATAGATTTCAAGTCCTAGAACTTACTTTGGCTCTTGTTTAAGATCACATTTAGCGTGCATACTTAGGCAATATGACTGAGGCGTTCTTTAACTTTGTGAGTTACATTGATCAAATAGCCACCCTTATATGAATGATTTATCCCTTGCTACCCCTTGGAACCTTTACTGTATTTATTGATGAGAGCCTATATTATCATGCTTGACCACACACATGTCTTACGCTTTTAGCCAAGGCTATAGAGTTTCATAGTTGATTGGGAGTAGTTTGTGGATAATAACTTTTAATGATATTGTGGTTTGGTTGGATGTGATAAGGGATTTATGGTCTATTTTCCCTTCAAGTCAATTGGGTTATGTTTTGTGAGTGACTAGAAAAGTGCATAGTTTCGTTTGCCATGATCCTCCCCTTTGATGGTTGACAACAAAAGGAAAAAAAAAAGGAGCAAACAACAAACCAGACTAAACGTGTTTAAACAAAATGTTGAAAGAAAGAAGGAAAAAAGGAATAAAAGAAAAGAAAAAAATGAAATAAAAGGATTTGACATTGGTTTTATATATTTTAAGCACTTTCTCTTGTGATCTCCCTGGGGATGTTATGGATATTTTGAGATGTATAGGCTTGAGGAATATATCTTAGTTGGGAGATGATGATTTATGCTCTTAGTCTCTAGGCTTTAGATCCACAAATTCCAAAATGTTGATTCCCTCCTTACCTTTACCCAATTGCCCCGTTACAACCCTTAAAAAGTTCTCATGATTGTCGTATGTGTTTTGCATTGTAGTGTCGCGAATTAGAGAGTCTTATCAAACTTATGGTTGATTTGGTTCTATGAAATGAGTTTCTTTAAACACATAAGTGATGAGTGCCCTATCCCTAAAGTGCGGTTCTATCAGTTCTTCTAACTCTACTTATTATAATATACCAATATGATTGTTCAAGTTAATTTGAATGATTGATTTAATATTTGATGTGATGGTTCTTACTTTTATTTCAAAATTTTTCTTCTCTTATCTATTCATAAAAGTTTTTAATCACTTTTGGGCTAAACTTCTTGGGTTAATTTGATTCTTGATGTTGCTACTGATGTCTGCCTGAGCAAGTTATTCATTTTTAGCACCAGTTTCATAATTGCTTGGGGGACAAGCAACGGTTTAAGCATAGGGGAGTTTGATAAGTTCTTAAAGTGCACTCTATTTTGAGATCATTCTATACCATTTTTAGGGAGAATTATGCATTTTATGCTATATCATGCACTCCTTTTTCTATTTCATACTTAGGTATGGCTCTTTTTTATATTTTACAAGTTTTTGAGACCATTTTACCCTAGATGTGACCCCTAAATAAGTGTAGCTTGACCCCCCATGGGCAACCCCAAGTCACCTTGCCCGTGGAAGGAAGGAAGAAAAAACAGAAGAATATTGACACAGAGCTCACCACAGACGGTTTGTGGTGAAGGCCACGATTCATGGTGAGTGCATAACTGCAAGTCTCTTCCTTTTCTTTTATTGTATAGTTGAGGTTGATCGAGCTCTTATTTAAATAGAGTCATTTCACAGCAGATTGAGGAGACAAACAGCGAAAGAGAACTCCTATTCTCTAATTTCATTCTTTTCCATTTTCTTAGTTTAGGTTTAGATTTCTTAGTTAGTTTTGAGTTTAAAAGGGAAAGTTATGAAGAAGTACTTGCTGTTTTGGAGCCCTTGCAAAGTTGGGAAACCCTTAAAGGACCTCTAATTGTGCTAGGTTTTCTTTTCTCAAACTTTGTTTAGTTGTTATTTCAAATATGTGTGAGTAGTTTTCTCAATCTAGGGACTGTTAATCAAGTATTGATGTTAGAATCTCTTATTTTTATTTAGTTGTGCTTGTTCTTGATTATAATTGATTGAATTCTATATTGTGCATGAGATTGTTATGAGTAAATTTTGGCCAAATTTATTTGCTAATTCTAAATAGTTAAGTGAAGGACTGAACGATGAAACTTGCTATTTGACCAACAAGATATGACTTGACCTAGCAATACTGGAGAAAGATTTGTTTGTTAAGAGGGACTTTAGTCATCAAAGATCTATAACTTAGACTAAACAAGGACATTTGAAAGAATAACAATTGGCCAATTCAATTCAGTTTATTTCGAAAGAAAAGATTAAATTCTAAATAGGATTGTACCCCTTTCAATCTCCCAATATAGATCAAGTGCATGTACTCCATTGATCCACATCTTTACTAGGCAAAACAAATTCCTAGATGTCTTAAGTTGATTGAATTTTTCAATTAGATTATAATGTTATTCAAACACCCAATTAAAATTTCCTGCTTAGCACTTTTCATACAATAAAACTCAATAGACGCATTTGATCTCTGTGGGAACAATATCTTTTCTAAACTACAACACTTGTGCACTTGCGGGAAAGGTTAAGAGGTCTGCACGATAGGCCATACATCTTCCCCTCTAGAAAGCATGCATAGGTAGCTGTGTAGTTTTGCACACTCGTGTATCCCTGCTTCTATGCCGACCTAATTTTATATATATGCAATGTTTTTAGGAATGAAAGAGAGGAAGTCTTTACCTTGTATTGAAGAGAATTCTCAAAGTATTTTGTTAGGAATAAAGAAAAGTATTAGAGATTTTATTTTACATAGATTTCTTGGATAGAATCCTAAAAGGATGTACATTTATACTGCAAGCGTACGACTGTCAGCTGTAGAACTTGAATGTTGAATCCATAGGGACAGGATTGAATCTAGGCCATTAAAACTAACAACTAATTCATATTAATTGGACTAAAAGCATTATATAAGTAAAACAGGATCACTTAGCTGATAGAAATTGAATCTAACCTAAATATGATTAAGTTTAACAACTAATAATATGCAAATTAGCAGAACGATT
Source organism: Lophocereus schottii (assembly GCA_002740545.1). NCBI lineage: Eukaryota > Viridiplantae > Streptophyta > Magnoliopsida > Caryophyllales > Cactaceae > Lophocereus > Lophocereus schottii. The sequence goes on from NCQV01036690.1 coordinate 20,794, forward strand.
CATAAAGCAATAAACTTTAATCAAGAAGAGGAGGGAGAGAAAGGAAAGAAGTTACTGATTCATTGGAACAAGAAATTAAAAGCTTAACCGAATAGATTAATAAAAACTCAAACTTGAATTAAATCTAAGTACTTGAATCAAGGTTTTGAGAGAGAATTGAACTAAACTATTCTACACCTATAATCAAAACTAAAACCTAAGTTGAGATGGTGAAGAACAGATTCATAAATTGTGGTACCAAGATCTCGTTTTATAATGGTGATAATCTTCCTTCACTTTCCAAATTCTAATTAGAGTAAAGATTTCGTGTTGTCCACTCTTCACCAATATTAGGAAAGTCACTATCGTAAGGAAATTAGTAGGAATCCACTTGATTTTTAATTTTCACTTGGCTACAACTTTCCAAATCTGTTCCAATTAGTCTTGCATGCCAAGCAAATGGCTTCATATTACATCAAATTATTATTTCTTGCACAAACATACAAAATCCAAATAAATCCAAAAATAATCTCGATTATGAATTAAAACTAAGTAATTAGAAGCATCTATTTAGCCATTTTTTACTGAACAACTGTCCTCACTCCTAGATTTTCCTTGTCTTCGAGTAAAATAAAAAAACATTATCTACAACACCCAATTCAATTTCATAGAAATCATAGTTGTATTTAGCACATATAACAAGCCCTTTACATCCCCTGGTTCCTCCTAATGGGCAACTTAGTCTCGTGAAGGTTTACAGAAGATATACCCAAAAAATCTTGAAAAAGAAAAAGAGAAGAGAAAGAAAAATAGAAATTTTTTTTGAATTTCTCAAACATACTCAAATATACACAAGGGAAAACTGTACACACTTGACCAACAAATCACTCATGCAATCCAAATATCAGATGACACATAAGCACAATGTACATATCAATACTCTTCGTCCCCACTAACGACACTCACACCCTAGTTTTCACCCCACAATATATTAAAATAGTAAATCCGTCCTAGTGTTTGGTGTGTATGTGTACCATCACCTTAGAAGCTAGGATTATCAGAGTCGGACTCAATCCCAATTTACTATTTTGTTGACTTATTGACTTAGGAAGCAAGTTTTTTAGTAGCAGTGTTGCCTCAAAGGGTAGCACCTAGTAACGCATGTCTCAAAGGGATACTTGTCATTCCTGGTCTTTATTTTTCATTTTGTTTTTCAACTTTTTTTCTTTTTTTTGAATAAAAATGAAAACAAAAGAAAAGACAATGGGGAGAATAAACATGGAAACCTAAAACACGAAGACAATGGTGATAAAATATAATGAAACAATAGGATCAGAATTAGGGCAAAGAATGTCACACTTTGGAGTAAGTTCTATGATACACATAACACTTATATACAACCCAATACTAAGTTATAAGAGGTCCAAGTAAATGAAGATACTACAACTTCCCATAATCACACCATAATAGAAAATCTTTTTTTAGTTTTTTCCGTAACATTTTTGTCTCTTTTTTATTTTTCAATTTTTTTAAAGCATGGCTTCCCTTTCCCCACACCAAGATCACACAATGTCCGCATTATGGAAAAAAGAGCCTCAAGGATACAAAAAGAAAAGACAAGAAAATAATACTATACATAACTATACAAAAGTGATAAAACAATAATAACTGCCAGAGCTACCTCATCACCTATTAGGAGTGATTAGGTCGATTGTGGAGCATCAAACACTCTACCTTAGCCTTAAACTGCTATAATAATCAAATCCCATCAAAGCTCTCAACAACTTATCATATATGATGGAATAACTCGCAAATAGGTCATTATAACAAAAATAGTGGAGAGTGTTCCAAATAATGCAATTCAAGTCTCTATTAAGCTTATCAAAGCTCTGGTTCCAATCATATAAGGGGCACATGTTCACATAATCATATAATGAATAGGACAACAACCTAGATAAATAAGAAATGTCATAATTAAATCACTTAGAGAGCTCCATATTTCCAATGATGAAATCAACATCTCTAAAACGGGCAAAGGAATGGCCTAGGTAAAAACTTTTAGGACAAGTGAAAGAACTAGCACATAAAAGATCACCTAAATTCCCATCCACATCCTCCTTAAGATCCTTAAGTCTCTATATTAGTGTGGTCGACAAGAATTTGATCCAAGTCATAACCATTAGTAACAAGAGTACGATCAGTCTCAGAAAAAGTAAACTTAGAAGGATCCAAGAGATGGTGAACAACAGTCTAGGTTGGGTGTGTTAAAACATATGAATTAGCGGATAAATCTTGACATTGGGGTATGGAATTGATCAACTCAACATTGGAGGGGGAAACTTGTATCACATCTTCCTCAAATGTCTCCTCCGCATTGGAAATATATAATCCACAAAACTGATTAACATAAAACTAACATCATCCTCAGATATCTCACCCTCCTCAAACTTATAAGGGTGAGCAAAAGAGGTAGGTGACTTAGATATAATTAAGACATCATCAGTAGTATCCTTGGGTGTGCTACTATCAGATGCTAGGTCAGGATATAGAGATATAGAGAGGTCATTCATACTATCATCCTCCCAAGTTTGATTAACTAATGATACAAGTTTCTCCATCATAGTCCTTGTCATTTTCTCTAATTTTTCATTCAATTGACTTCTAAATCTAGAGAGCATAGCAAGGTGTGGACAAGCATCAGTATAATGATCAGAAGATTCATAATAATCGCACAAAAAAGAAGCACATGGAGTAGGAATGGGACAAGTAAAACACCCTCTATAATTTTCACACTCCCAAGTGTCACAAGTCAAATATTCAAAAAATTCCCAATTTCAACGAGAGATCTTAAAAAAAAAAACACCCAAGCTCCTAAGGTACATGATTCCAACATGTCCCTAAAATTCAATATTCAATCTCTGAAAGATAACTTGGTAAATTTCTTATTTCTCAAAGTATCGACCAATGCATTGAGCACGAAATCATTCAATCTACTCAAATACCTCCAAAATATTTCATGCTCATATTGAAGAAAAATGGAAAATAGCCATGCGCCCCTATTTTTTAATTTTTTTGGAAATTTTCAATTTTTTTGAATTTTTAATTTTTTGTATCTTTTATCAAAGAAGAAAAGAAAGCTAAATGAGTTTGTGAGATATTAGGCAAATTGCCTAATCAATTGATCTAAACATAAATTCGTGAAACTATTGTATTAACGGAGATTATGAAGCTATCAAGATAAATAAACAAAACACAGAAAACAATATTCACCTCAATTCAAACCCCCGTTCCCGATAACGGAGCCAAAAATTGAACACAATCCTAAAAGGATGTACACTTATGTCGTAAGCATATGGTTGTTAGTCGTAGTACTTGAGGGTAGAATCCATGGGTACATGATCGAATCGATGTCATACAACTAAAAACTAACTCATATTAATTGGACTAAAAGCATGAAATAAGCAAAACGTAATCATTTGGGTGACAGAAATTGAATCTAACCTAAACATGAGTAAATTTAATAATCAAAAATATGCAAATCAGCATAATGATTCAGGAAGCAATAAACTTTAATCAAGAAGAGGGAGGGGCAGAGAGAGAAAAGAAAGAAGTTACTAATTAATTGAAAGAAGAAACTGAAAGTTAAATCGAACATATTAATAACAACTCAAACTTGAATTAAATCTAAGTGCTTGAATCAAGCGTTTTGAGAGATAATTGAACTAAACTATTCTACACCTAAAACCTAAACTAAAACCTAAGATAAGATGATGAAGAATTGATTGATGAATTGTGGTACTAGTACCTCCTTATAATTCTAATTGGAGTAGATCCTTTGTTCTCCATTCTTGATTAATATTAGGAAAGTAACCACAATAAGGAAATTGCATGGAATCTACTTGATTTTCAGTTTTCACTTGACTGCGATTTTTCTGTTCCAATTAGTCTTGCATGCCAAGCAAATGACTTTATATTACATTAAATCATTATTTCCTACACAAATACACAAAATCCAAAAAAAATAAAAAAATAGTCCTGATTACCAATGAAAACTAAGTAATTAGAAGCGTCTATTTAGTCACTTTTGGTGACAGAGCACTTCCATTTCCCCCAATTAGCTGATTCCCAAACTTTGTTCTTAATCATTCTTTATTTTTTCTCGCTCAATTTTGGTAAGTTATGAAAATTTGTGTTGTGATTGTTATCATGTTTTGTGGATAAATTCCCCAACTTGGATTAGGATTAACGCCAATTATGATCAGTTGATCATGAATTATCGCTGAATCTTACTTGTTCCATGTTATTATTGAATTATTGTTTGTTCACCACATTTTTGATGAACTGCTTGAAAGAGTGTCCATCTACTTTTATTCAGGTTTAGGGAGCATTGAAAGACAAAACCTTTACCTAACATAACTTAATAGATTCTTAGGATTTTGATATGGAAATAATTGAAGTTCTAATTGGGCTTTGACATTTTGAAACGTGTAATCCTTCTACTCTTAATCCTGTGAAAATAAGGGACTATAGTTTAGAAGTAATCTTCGACTCTTGAAAGAGGGAAAGAATGGGTTTAATTGATAATATATCCATTCATGTTGCATTCTTGCGTTCATTTGGTACTGTTAATAGTTGATTTGCTGGCATAATTGTGTTGTTAATTCTAAACTGAGTGTTCTGACCTTTTGCTTCCGTGATTCGTATTCTTAGATGTTATTGTTTTCTTAGTTGAAAATTGAATCTCTAGATTTAATTTACTTAGATTGACTAGTTTCATTAGTCTTTGTAATTGAAAGTTAGGTCCTCCTGGGATTGGCCTGTACTTATCGGTTGCTAGCTAAAGCTACACCACATGCTTATGGATGAGACTGTAATATATGAGTTGATGTAGATGCACAAGGTAATCACTTATCTATAGAAGTTTTCATACAAAAAATATTCTCCAAAAATTTTGCATCCCTAAACTCTCTAATAGCACCAAAGCCAGAGCCATCTTTTAGAATAAATCTGTGTGTAATCCTATTATGAGCATGATCAACAAAAATAGCATCAATAGTTTTAGGACGAATTTCACTTCTTTGAAAATCATGAAGTCCTACCTTGGCCAAGCACCCCTGCACCCTAATATAGTTCAAGTTAGAAGCAAAATCCCTCCACAACTCAAAGTGAGTTTTATCTGGCCTCTTCTATGGAATTCTATTAAACATATAGCAAGCATATAAGATAGCTTCCCCTCATGTTTATAGGCTTCCTTGAACTAACAAGCATAGCATACATAACTCCTGTGAGGGTCTTATTTTTTCTTTCAGCTATACCATTCTGTTATAAAGCTATACCATTCTGTTATGGAGCACAAGGGGCAGTCAACTGATAGATAATTCATTTTTCTTCATAATATTTTTTAAGAGAGGAAGTATTATACTCTCCTCTTCTATCATACCTAACTCTCTTGACTTTTTAATCCAACTGATTTTCTACTTTAGCTTTGTGAATAAAGAATCTGTCTAGGGCCTCATCCTTACTACTTAAAAGATATAATTCTGTGATCCTAGAGTAGTCATCAACAAAAGTGATATAACATTTTTTTTCCCTCATCTACTAATGGTGTTTTTGTAGTCACCTAGGTCACTATGAATTAGTCTAATAAATTATAGGTTCGATCTACATTTTATTAAAGTACTTCTTGAGGTGTTTAGCTTCTTTACACATTTCACATTTATCAAAATCACATTTATCGAATACAAGAATTAGGCTTAGTTGTTTGAGTTTTAATACATGTAGTGTTCCCATAACCTAATCTGGCATGCCATAAAGAAATAGACTCAGCAATACAAGCAACAAAAGCATTCATCTTATTCTCAGTAACAAGATCAAGAACAAAAGCCCCTCTTTACAAAATCCCTTTCCCACAAATTCGCTACCCTTGGTGAATATAACTTTTCTAGAATCAAAACTAGCTCTAACTCTAGCCTTACTCAGCAGATTGGCAAAAACAAGGTTCTATTAAGTTTTAGACTATGAAGTACGTTTTGGAGAGACAGAATTTTTTCAAAATTTACTTTAAGAGAAACTTTGACTCTACAAGGACATATATGAAGTAGAGTTACCCATAAACATATATTCACCCTAAGCAACCTTTTGTACTCTTAAAAAAGGTCCGTGTTAGTGCAAATGTGTTGAATGGCTCCTAAATCAACCACCCACTCAACTGTGTTACTTACTATGTTTATGTCTGAGAACACAAAAATAATGACATCTTCAATAAGATTGCTTGAATTTTGTTCTCTTTACATTTTACACGCGGTCCTAACCCTTCTCGACACTTTTCTGTTAGATGTCCATACTTGTCACATACATAGCACTTCCCTTTAAACTTCTTTCGGTTGGATGCATGTCACTTGAACTTATTGTTGTGCCCCTTTCCATGGAACTAATTCGACCCTTTTCCTTTTGGTCCTTAGTCTCGTGATAAGTGCTTAATATGCATATCTTTTTAGGTCTATTTTTCCTCGTTTTTAGGAGAATTTTGGGCTTAATGATGTTATTTACTCTCCTATTCTCGATTTATACTTAGGTGTAGTTATTTTATGTGTTTTGCTGGATTTTTAGTCTTTTCACCCAGCATTTTCCCTTTAATGGCTGTGTCTTGACCTCCCCCACGGTCATCCACGAGTTGTTACGCCGGTGGAGCAAGAAAAGAGTAAGAAATCGGTTCTAGCGCAGACCACGGCCGGGCGTGGTGGATACCACAGACCGTGGTAGGCCTATAACTGCTGTCTCTTTGTTTTCCTTCGGTTGTGTGCTTGATATCAACTGGAATTTTCTATAAATGACAGCATTCAGTAGTGAGGAAGAGGAATCCAAAACAATCCCATGCAAGTAAAGCAAGTAAAATTAGCCAAGTGAAGATCAGTTTAGTTTATTTTCTCTCAAACTTTGTTCCTTAGTTTTGTTTTTGCTTTTGTGTGAGTTTTGAGTGTGAGAGTTTTGATCCTGAGGTGGTTCTAAAACCCTTGGTGAAGGCCATCTCAGTCGAGCCCCTTCCGTTCAGATTTCGCCAATTTTTGCTTAGTTTCTTTACCTTTAATCATGTCTGAGTAGTTTTCTTAGTCTAGGAATTTAGTAATTTGTGAAAATGTATTGGATCATGTTTTAGTTTATTCGATTGTGCTTATTTTCATGATTGGTTTGATTTCCTTCTATCAAGTGTTCAATATGTTGTGAGTTGATTTCTGACCGAAATTTACTTGCACACTTGAAACAATCGAGTGAACATTCGAAAGACGACATTTGATTGATGGACAACTTGCATAGACTTAGCATAACTTCATCTCGAAACAGAGATTTATATGTTAGGAGGGCTAGTAAGTAATCGAATATATTAAACTTGGATTAAGATAAATTAGTTTGAAAGAATGACGTTTGCTTAGTTTAAGCAAATTTGATTGATTTCAAAAGAATAGATCAAGTTTCTAGACAAGATTACAATTCCTCAGAATTAATCAATTAGAGAATAGCACATGTTTATTAATTTTGATCCAATTTGCTTCCATAACTACAAAAATTCCTAGACATTTTTCTCTTATTGATTTAGACAAGTTCATTTGCAGTAGTTAATTCAAACTACTTGAAATAGAATTTTGCTTAGCATATTCTAATAAGACTAGGCTCGATAGATTGCTTTAGTTCGTAAGGAATGACATCTTTTATCTATACTACGAACACCCGTGCGCTTGCGCTAGGTAGTGGTCAAGTTTTTAGCGCTGTTGTTGGGGACTAAATTGCTAACTATTAAGTATTGTCTTAAGAACGTGACTAAGCATTTTACTGTTTTGTTTTGCTTTGTTTTCTTGTTATTTTTCTTTTTCCTATTTAATTGCGCTGGTAGTGTTGGTGAAGGTGCTTGCAAGAATTTTTCTTAGTTTATGCGACGTCTGATTTTGTGCGAACCTGATCCAGAGATTGAGAGAACTTTTTGCTTAAGGAGAAAAAAGCAAAGGATTGAAGAGCAAAGGCACGAGGCAAGAAGGAATTCAAACATGGGAGGTGAAGAAAGAAGGATCCTTCGAGATTTCGCTACTCCCAGAGTCCAAGGGATTGCCTCAAGCATAGCTCGACCTGCTGCGGATGTCAATAATTTCTGCTTAAGCCAACACTTATTTCCATGGTGTAGTAACCCCAGTTTGGCAGAACTCTTTTAGAATACACCTCTCGGTATTTTTAGAGATATGCGATCTGCTAAAGTTAAATGAAGTCTCCAGTGATGCAATTCGCCTATGCTTATTCCCTTTCTTATTGAGGAATAAGACGAGGGCTTGGTTGCACTTTTTGTTGACTGGTTGCATAACTATTTGGGATAAGTTGACAAGAGCTTTCCTCGCCAAATTCTACCCTTCAAGTAAGACAGCGAGCCTGAGAAATCAAATCACCAACTTTCTACAAAAAGAGGATAAGGCACTCTATGAAGCCTGGGAGCATTTTAAAGATCTACTGTGTTTGTGCCCCTTTCATGGTCTTCAGTGCTGGATGATTATCCAGAGCTTTTATAACGGTCTAACCTAAGCTGTGAGGTCCATTATTAATGCGGCAGTAGGAGGAACTCTACTGAGCAAGACCGAGGATGAAGCATATAATCTTATAAAGGAAATGGCGCTTAATAACTTTCAATGGTCCACTAAACGAGCCCAACCCAGGCAGGTTGGAGGTAAGCTTGAAGTTGATGCTGTTACTTTACTTTCTGCTAAAGTAGATGCTATGACTAAAAGACGGAACCAAATGAATGCTAATGCTGTGAACTCTAGTGCCCCTCCCCCTTGTGAAATTTGTAGTTTAATTGAGCATATATCATTGCACTGTCAAGTTGGGAGTCCTTTTTCCCAAGACCCTAATGAAGTTAATTATGTTCAAAATTTCAACCCAAGACCGACCAATGACCCTTACTCTAATACCTATAATCTGGGTTGGAAGAATCATCCGAATCTTTCTTATAGGTCGAATCCAAACATTATGAATATGCCACCTATTAATGTTAGAGTACCCCCTGCTTTTCAAAGACCCCCATTCCCTTCTCAGTTGCCCCAAAAGTATAATTTAGAGCTAATGATGAAATACATGCTTATGGCACAATAGAAACAGGATAAGTACATTAACTAATTAGCCTCAAAGGTTGATGTGCTTACGACTCGTAATAGGATGTTAGAGGCCTAAATTGCCTAAAAAGCTGCTTTTTCATCTGCATCCCGAGATAGACTTTCCAGTAAGCCTGAACCCAACCCTTATAAGCATTGTAACTATGTCACCATGAAAGAGGATGAAGAGGATTTAACTGACTCTGATAAAGTACTAATGGAAGAAGGTGAAGAGATAACTATGGCTGGTAGTAAGGAGAACAACTATGGTGGCAAGACCGCCACATTTGTGGAGAACAACTCTGTTGAGATCCCGACTAGTTTTGTCCCCAAGCTTCCTGACCCGGGTAGTTTTTCTATCCCATGTGTTATAGCGAAAGTGGGGATTGAGAGAGGTATATGTGACTTAGGTGCAAGTGTCAGCATGATGCCCTACTCTTTGTTTCATAAGTTACACCAAGGACCGTTACTAGCAGCCCCTTTTTCACTATAGTTGGCTAATGGTTCTGTGACATAACCCATAGTTAGGTTCAAATATGTGCTTGTCAATATAGGAGACATTCGAGTGTTAGAAGACTTCATTATAGTCGATATGCCTGAAACTGATGATGCCCAAGTTATCCTAGGTAGGCCCATTTTGGCAACACCAGGTTGCTATATTAATGTGAGGGAGGGTCGTATTTCTTTTAAGATAGAGCGAAAATTTGCTGTGTTTAGTCATAGGAAGAAGGATGCTGTTTCTCCTCATTCTTCTATATTAGATGCATTGCCCCTTTTCCCTGAGTATGATATGGAGGATATCTTGAATGATGAAGATCCTCTTGATTCTAAATGGATTTCCTATGAGGACCCTGACTAAGGGTATGTTAAGGTAGAAATTTCTGCTCCTATACCACCTAGCAAGCTTGAGGTTGAGGCCCTGTTTCTAATGATTTTTCGATAAGTGAGTATTGTAGGTTTGCATAAGTTGTTCACTCTATGCCCTTTTTGGAAGGTTTCGATGCCGATTTTGATGTAGGGGTTGACCGAGTTGAAGATAGCCCGTTTGATGGGCCAAGAGAGCGATTTATCTTGTACGCAGATAGTGCACTATGGGACCAAGTTATTAAGACGAAAGATTTACAACCACAACTTCTGTGCTGGTACCTTCAACTAAAAAAGTTTGATTTTGTGGTCCGGGACAAAGCCAATGTCCATAAACCATTTGATCCAGGCCAAGCCTAGAACAAGGGTCAAGCTCTTGACCTTAAAAGAGCACTTCTTGGAATGCAACCCAAGTTTTCTTTCTTTTTCTCTTTTTATAGTTTTCATTTTTGTTACTTTTTGTAGTTATATTTTCTCAAAAAAAAGAACAAAAAAAAGGGGCAGGAAAAAAAGAAGAAGAAAGAAACAAAAATACATATCAATAAAATGTTGGCAACATGGTCAGGAAAACTAGGAATACGGTCGTGGGGTGCCAACTCTAAAAAAACAGAAACAAAGAGTACCAGCAAACACCATGGACTGTCTGTGGTGAACCCCCCGGTCCGTGGTGGCCTGCTACGGGTCGCGGCCTAGGTTTTTGACCGCGGTGTTGTTTCCCTTTCCCCTTACTTCATTTTCTTCACTTGACTCTTTCTCTCTCTTCCTCCCTTCTCTCTCTCTAAAACCTCCGTAACCAACACCTTCAATCGCCCTCAAATCTTCTCCATTTTTCTTCATTTTCACACCAAATTGCTTCCTTCACTTAATCCTGCCATTTCATCCACAAAATCTCATTTTTTTTTCTACTTCTTCTTCAAAATTCATCTCACCCTTATTCATCCACCTTACCCATCCTTTTCTCTCTCTAATTCTTCATATTTTTACTTTTTTTCTTCAATTTTTTAGGTTTTGGTTCCTATTTTTGGTTTTAGTTTTGTTTTTGGTTAAGTTGTGTAGCCATGGCACCAACTAAAAGGCAAAGGAGCACTAAGAAGGTTGGTTCATCAAGTCAAGCACCATTCCAACCTCAAAGGACATCCAGAACATCAACCAATGCACATGCTAGAGGTAACATTCTTCACGTTCTTGGTTTAATGCATCCTGATCACGTTGCTAGGTACAATTGTTTGAATGAACGTGCAGTAGCAACAACTAGATACTATGATGAGGATTTGCTAGCCCGATTGGGAATGTTGGATGATATTCATTGGTTGTTTGCTAGAGGTGATATGAGCCACTTTTTAGAACTCAAAGAGCATACATACCAAGACTAACCTTAGAATTTTTAAGTGCACTCCATGTTGAGGTCACTAGAGGATCTCAATGTCAAGGTGGATATATATCATTTTATTTGTAGGGGTTATTGTATGAACTGAACTTAGGTACTTTTACTAGTATTTTTGGATTTCCCCTAACAAGGACTTATCGCACCGTCAAGTCCCTCATGAATTCAGCCTGAATACATTTTGGGATGAACTTTCGAGGAGTGTTAGGTATAGTACCAGTTCATCGAAATGTACGCATATTAGGAACCCCTACATTAGAGTAGCTCAGCGTATCCTTGCTTATTCTCTGTTTTCTCGAGACGATAGTCTGAATGTCCCAAGATTGTTTGAGTTGTACTTCTTGTCTTGTATGCTTGATGGAGGCCAACTTGACCCAAGTTCATTTTGAGCTAGGCAATTACATAGTGCTGCTGTTAGCACTAAAGGTAGGATAGTTATTGGTGGGATAATCACTTCGATTACTAGATTCTTGGGTGTTGAGCCAAATCCTGAAGATAGAATTTCTGGGTTGGAGCGACTTGATCAAGCTGCTTTTGAGATTATGAATTTTTCTGTAAAGTTGAGGGTGGCCGTTTGTGTTGGATTTACCCTGGGGACCGGCTTTTACCACTTTTCAATGTCGATCGCACTCCTTTGCTTCATCGAGGTAACCTTTATTAGGCATCTGGTGATGACGAAGTTGTTCGACCTATACCCCACCAACCCGTACCTTGATTTAGTCAAGTGGGACCTAGTTACATCTCTCAACCACCCCCCGCTGACTATTCTAATATCCAAGACACCCTTAGGTCCATTCAAGAGGAGCGCGTTTCCCTCCAAGCCTTTGTAGTTTCAGAGAGCGCTGCTCTTCAGGACTTTGTCCAAGAGCACCACACTACGATGAGCTTTGTGGGATGCTTGCTGCTCAGACCTAATATTTCCAAGGCTATGAGGCATGTCTAGAGACCTAGTGAAATTGGGATATCTCCTATGGACAACCACCCCATCCTCCTCCACCTCCTCCTCTCTGATTTTGATTTCTGCTACTCACCTTTGCTTTTTATTATGATGTGCCCACATTAAGGGCAATGTGTGATTCAAGCATGGGAGAGTTAGTTATTATATTTGGCGTCTAATGCCTGTTTTGTTTGGTGTGTTTCTTTGTTTTTGCTTTGTATATATTTTTAGTGGTAGTTTTTTTAGTTTTTTTAGTTTTGTTTTGGTAGTGCATTTAGTTTTCTTCTAAGTTACATTTTAGTTTCTTTCTTGTGTTAGTTTCTTTTGCATTTTAGTCTGCATTGTTTGTAGGATCACCAAAAAAAAGAAAAGAAAAAAAAGAAAAAAAACAATAGAAAAAAAAATCCTTCGACGATGACCTCTATAGATTTGGTAGCCTTCTTTGGTTTAGTTTGATCCTTTGATTCGCCCAGATTGAGCATAAAAGTTTGCGAACGAATTTTCAAACTGAATTCCATATTTTGATCATATGTTGTATGCAAATTGATTTTTCCCATGAGTCTTTACATGAAATTTTGGCATGTGTGTGCTAGTGAGCTAGTCTTGACTTTGGTAGATGTCCCGTGAGACTTTGAACCTTTAGAGACTATTTCTCATTATTAGTCTCATATTTCTTTCTTGTGTGACTCTTCCTTGACGTCATTTCTCTAGAACTTGCCTTGATTTTCATCCATGATCACATTTCGCATATGCATTTAGGCAGTATGATTGATGCATTTTTTCTTTCTTTAATTTATTTGAAACCCATGGCCAAATAGCCATCCTTGTTATGTATTCTATCCCTTATTAGCCTCTTTGAGCCTATAACCATTTTTTTCTTGATTTGAACCTCCTATTTTTAGCATGTGAGCAAATACTTGTCTTACCTTTAAGTCAAGGCTAGAGGAGCGTTACATTCTTTTACATCAGGTTTGATAGGACGTTAACAAGATGAATTGTTATTCTCTTTAGTAA
>NCQV01036690.1:34121-45140 GCA_002740545.1 Lophocereus schottii
ATGTAAACATTTGATAAATCCCTTATTTTATTGTGTAAGGTTTAGAGAAGAGTTCAATTTTAAAATTCGTTATGGAATTCCCTTAGCTATTTCTTGTTGAATAAAGCAAAAAAAAAGGAAAAAAGAAAAAAAAGAAAAAAAATTCGAAGAAAGTGATTAGCCTTAGTGGGAATGTAAGGTATTTGTGATTTTCGACTCTTTCTCTTTCCATTTTGGGATTTATTTTGACAAGGTTTGAAAAAGATGTGGTATGATGCATTGGAATTATTTAAGCTCTTAGTCTTTGGCTTTTAGCTCCTCATTCCCAAAAAAATTTGTTCCCCTCTCACCTTTACCCTAAGGCCCGTTACATTCCTATGAAAGGTCTTACGATTGTTTAGTGTATTTGCATTTTAGTGGTCGCGACTTTGAGAATCTTGTCAAGCCTATGATAGATTTGTGTCTAAAGGAATGAGAATCTCATTAAGAGAACCCTCATATATGCATCGTCAAACATATGAGTGCTGAGTGCCACATAACTATAGTGAGGTTCTACCGGTGTTACTAGTTTTGCTTGTTTCATATGCTAGAATGATTGTATTTAAAAATTGAGGGAAGATTGGTTCAAGTTTTGCATTATGGTTTATAAAAGGTTTTTGAAATTTCATTCCCTATTTTATTCGTTAATGATATTTTCGCATCTTTTTGGGCTACCTTTGGATCATTTTTGCCATTTGAATGTTACCTGAGGAGGTTGTGTATACCTTTTTAATCCTTGCATTGCTTGAGGACAAGCAACAGTTTAAGTATGGGAAATTTGATAAGTGCTTAATATTACATCTTTTTGGACTATTTTGCCTCGTTTTTAGAAGAATTTTGTGCTTAATGATGTTATTTACTCTCTTATTCTCGATTTATGCCTGGGTATAGTTGTTTTATGTGTTCTGCAGGATTTTTAGTGTTTTCGCCCATGGTTTGTCCTTTAATGGCTATGCTTTGGCCTCCCTCACAGTTATCCATGAGTTGCTATGCCCATGGAACAAGAAAAGAGCAAGAAACCGATTCCAGCACAGACCACGATCGGACCGTGGTGGATGCCACGGACCGTGGTAGGCCTGTAACTGCTGCCTCTTCATTTTCCTTTAGCTATGTGGTTGAGATCAGCTGGAATTTTCTATAAAAAGCAGCGTTCAGCAGTGAGGAAGATGAATCCAAGACAATCCCAAGCAAGCAAAGCAAGTAGAATTAGCCTAGTGAAGATCAGTTTAGTTTATTTTCTCTCAAACTTTGTTCCTTAGTTTTGTTTTTGCTTTTATGTGAGTTTTAAGTGTGGGAGTTTTGATCTTAAGGCGGTTCTAAAGCCCTTGGTGAAGGTCATCTCAGTCGAGCCCCTTCTGCTCAGACTTCGCTGATTTTTTGGTTAGTTTCTTTATCTTTAATAATGTCTGAGTAGTTTTTTTAGTCTAGGAATTTAGTAGTTTGTGGAAGTATATTAGATCATGTTTTAGTTTATTCAATTGTGCTTATTTTCATAATTGGTTTGATTTCGTTTTATCAAGTGTTCGATATGTTGTGAGTTGATTTTTGGCCAAAATTTCCTTGCACATTTGAAACAATTAAGTAAACATTTGAAAGACGACATTTAGTTGGTGGACTGCTTGAATAGGCTTAGCATAACTTCGTCTCAAAAGAGAGATTTATATGTTGGAAGAGCTAGTAAGTTGTCGAATATATTAAACTTGGATTAAGTTAAATTAGTTTGAAAGAACGACATTTGTTTAGTTTAGGCAAATTTTATTGATTTAAAAAAAAAATAGATCAAGTTTCTAGACAAGATTACAATTCCTCGAAATTAACCAATTAGAGAATAGCACATGTGTATTAATTTTGATCCAATTTTCTTCCATAACTACAAAAATTCCTAGACGTTTTTCTCTTATTGATTTAGGCAAGTTCATTTGCAGTAGTTAATCCAACCACTTGAAATAGAATTTTACTTAGCATATTCTAACAAGACTAGACTCGATAGATTACTTTAATCTCTGAGAAACGATATCTTTTATCTATAGTACGAACACCAGTGCGCTTGCGGCAGGTAGTGGTCATCTCGTTAAACTTTAGAACCGATCTTCGATTCAACCATATTAGCCGTAGATGAAGAGTAGTTTGAATTCTTTCCCCTAGGTTGAATTTAGTCGTGCTCTTCAATTTAAGTATGAGCAATTAGTTCTTGAAGTTTAAGATCCTTTTCCTTATGGTTCATGGTGCTAACATAACTAGACCATGAAGGAGGCATTTGTCCAGTAAGCAATTGGCTTGAAAGATGTCACAATGTTCATACCCTTAGCCAAAAATTTAGCATATAAATTCTCATACTTATGAACTTGTTCAAGAACAAGTTTACCATTGGTAATTTTAAATGACAACCACCTACTACAAGCATACTTCTTAATCCCAATATCATCAAAATTTTACCTAGTCTTAGGCGGCTCCTAAATTTTCATGACACTTTGCATCCTACTATAAATATGGCACATTGAATTAGACACGTAATGCAAAAGTGGACCGCGACAAATTTTGTTATCATTTCAATAACCCCTTTTAGATCATTTGGAAGCTTCTTCTGTAATTAAAGTATAATTAACCCCACATTAAGTAACAATTCTATTTTGTCGGCCCATATATGATAATTAGTGTCGTTAAGCTTAGGCATATTAGGCAAATATACAATAGCAGACATGTTTGTTGATTCAACCATTTTTCACAAATAGCAAATTTGATTTTAGATTGTCAGAAAAGAGAGGTTGTGATTAAAAGGAAAAGAACAAACTTATCTTATTTAAAAGCAGAAGACGAAGTCATTTCATGGTAAAGCATTGCCCAAAAACTGAATTTTCTCCCCCAACTACACACCAAGGATTTGTGAGCAATCGATCTCAAGGGACATGCAGCATGTTTAGGAGAAGTGTTTAAGCGTGTCTGGTTTTTTTCTGTGTTAAAAATTGTAGCATAAGAGTCTAATTTATAGATGAAAGAGGACTGCAAAATTAGCAAAGACAAAAGAAGCCAATTTCGTGGAGAAAAATTAGCACCAATACTAGGAGAGAATAATTACAATAATGGAAATGGAATATTATGACAGCTACTCACCACATATTAAGTAATAGATTTGACCCAAAAGTTTAGTCGATAAAAGCTCATGCCCATGTCCCCTCGGCATGGTGGGCGGGCGGCCGACACACTCGCGCATGCGTGATCTGGAGATTCCTCTACTCACTTGCTAACTAGGAAGTCATGGGAGGCAAGGGTATAATAACATGAGAAACTCTTTGAAAAATTCTCATTTGGGACACCTAAAAGTAACCAAATTAGCATGAATTTTTCTTTATCTTTGAAGCAAACCACAAGTGTTATTATATGCCTAACTGTTGGAGTATCAAATAAGCCACATCAAATTTTTTTGAAACTATCAATTTCATGAATTATTGAAGGAATTAACCTTAATGAACCCAAAGTTTTTTTTCTTTATTTTAAGGCATTTTTCAACCCTTAATCAAAAGTTAAAGGGTTATTTATTTTCAAGACTCAAGGAGAATTACCAATGAGCTCGTAGCTCACTTAGCATTGAGGCACCTTCCATCGTGGATGTCACGAGATCAAATCCTATGACTTGTAAAACTCCTTGTGTGAAGATGAGCATGGTAGCCAACCAAGCCATTTGGCCTAAGCTTACCCCTTCCCACTGGGTTGCCAATTCCTATTGAGTAGGGGCGGAGCTACTACTTGGGTCTGGGTGTCCATGGCACCCATGATCATAAAAAAAAATTACTTATGAAGTCTCTAGCAAAGCTTTGCTTTCTATATATTGGACACCCTTGCAAAAGTACCAAAAGGCCCAATGCACCCTTGATAAAGAAATGGCCCACAAAAATTATAAAAAAACTTCCCTCACATATCAGGTATGTTCATATTATTATGACATACTAACTGCATTGTATAACGTGAAAATGTAAACACAAATTTTTTTTTTGGGGAATACATCATTGCTTAATGTTGATTTCCTCTTTGTTTGATGCACTTGAAAGATGACTTTGAGGGCTTTCCCCTCCTCTTTTGAAGATATTTATGGATTGTCCATGATGTCTCTCTCTTAAAAGGAGAAAACTTGAAATTAAAAAAAGAAAAAAAAAACATGAACACTAAGAATCAACAACTCTACGCCCCGTACTACGCTACCTTTTGAGGTTATTGTCTCGATTTTAATTATTTTTAGATTGTGTTTATTTTCTTTGTTGATTTTATTTCTTGCTTTAACTGAAAAATTCATATGCTAAATGCGGTTTTAGCCATTGGATAAATTTTTTATTCAAGTTACCAATGTGGTTTAGTTTCAAATTTATAAATGTGGTTTGACACAACTCCATGACTCCATTTAGGAATGACTTGAAAAAGAAATTACAAATGCAATCTTTTTTTTCTATGGCCTTTTTTGTAAAAAGTTATACGCATGATAAAATTTTGAAAATTTAGTTTGTCATGTACAAAAAGACACATTTGACTTCATTTTTAGTAACTTCATTATTCATCGACTTTAAAGTATAAAAATTCATAGAAATAATTATAATTGTGAAATATCATACTGGTAAATGTATGATATATATTCCCCTTTGCAGTGTGTACAACAATATCATTGGTAGGTGGATATCCATACTTGAAATTCCTGACTATGCCACTATTATTACGTGCCCCTAAGATAGAGGTCCAGTAAAAATGGCCTGCATTTACCAATCACCAAAAAAAAGGATCAAGTAGAATTGTACGCATATTCAGTATTCTGCGGGATACTTGAACAAAATGAAAAAAATACACACGATATGGTTCTGCAAAATATATGAAAAGTCTAGTTGCATGCATGTATGTATTTTTACTAGTATGCAAAGCATATGATAAGAAATTCACATGAACATAGGCGATGCATTTAGTGCACAAGGGGAGGCACCCTCTATGTTTCACACTTTTTTTGAATCTCATATGAGGCATTATATCTACTGAGTATAATTGAATTTTCAATGTTATGATCTCTCTCTAAATATTAATCATCATCATCTTTTATCGTCCACTCTGAGTTCTACATCTAACCATACTTTCTTATAATTGAGCTTAGAATTAAGTAGAAGCTTAAATAAAATTAAAGATATTCATTTAGAAAATACAAAATCAAAAGAAAAATATATTGAATTTCGTTAGGCATTTGGTTTATTTTTAGGCTTTAGATATATTTTTCACTCTTAATCTAAGGTTACAAAGTTAATTTATCCTTTCTTTGAGCTATTAATAAACCATTTGATAAAACTTAATTTTCAAAACTTCAAATATAAGTACTAGAAGTAACATAAAAACACATGAAATCAATAATTCACTAGTAAGCATAAATTTTACTACACAAGAGTGATTTTATTATTAGAAATAATCAAGTGATTTAGTATATCTCAAAATAGATCTAACTCATAGCATAAGGTTTACAACACATATATTATAAAGATGAGTTTATAGATTCAAATAACATGGCCCATTTTGAAAGAGAACATTTATTATTTTGGCAGGATGGATCATGGAAATAAGGTGGGTTGTAATTTATTGAAAAGTTAATATATGTAATAATCCCAGATCTATAATTTATACGAAAGAACTAAAGAAGACAAGAGTATTTAGGATGTCTTCCTTTGCCCTTAAAAGAAGAATTTTTATTTAAAAAAATAAAAGAAAAATTGCTTACATTTTTCTTTCCAAATAACAAAAAAAGAGGGCTAAGAAACAAAAATTTGGAAGCAAGGTGTGGATCTCGAAAGAAAAGGGAGCTATTTAGCTAAAGCACAAAACTAATATGATTATCATATCAAATTAGCTAGTGGAATTTTAAATGAACGACGTATAGTATTATACACCTACCATCCTGATTCGCGTTTCTATTCTCAGGATCACGCATCCTCCTAGATAGCAGACCACCCTATGCTTTGTTCATTTGAAGTCTTATACATTATTTGGATTTAGAAATGAGATCCTTCATTTTATAGGGTCCTACAAAAAAATCTATAGAGACTAATTAACTTGGTTAATTCCTGTCACATTTTTCATCCCCTGCCTTCAACTTTATAGGTTTCTTGGCATGAGTTTTATAGTTTTGTTAACCCTTGCTAACATTACTGGATATACTTCATGTGATCTGCAAATTTTTTAAGGAAAAAAATTACTCCTCTATCAGAATATTTTTTTTGGGGAAAAGGTAAATAATTATCATTAATCATCCCAAAGGAAGAAAGAGGCACAAGCTTGAAGATCAAAGAGCATGAAAGTCCCTAGCTCGTACACACGGCCCATCAAAAATATTTTTGCAGACACTGAAAATTTAATAGCATGCATCAAACTAGAAGCTAAATATAAATTGATTATTTTGAATCATCCTATTTAACTGGTTTAGTTTACTTGAATGTTTAAGCAAAATTGGCTTCCAACTTAGAGTCCAAACGACTACCAAATTAATGATCAAATTGACCACTAAGTTGCCAATCAAATGGACTATTAAGTCAAAGACCCATTCAATAGCATTAAGATAAAGAAGTCACAAACCGCAGTAGGGAGAGAGAATTCTTTCCCTTTAAATAGAGTGTACCCCTTCATTCTTAGGGGATAAAGAAGTCATTCACTTCCAGGGCATTCTCTTGGTTCTTGTTCTCAGACATTCTCTTTCTATAGGAAGACAACAAGCACCTCAAGTGTGTGGACTTTAGAAAATCAAACACTCTTCTTGATTGAGATTAAGCTTCTTATGTCCTCTTTTAAGACCAAATTCAATCTAAGTTCACAAAAGAAATCAAATCAGTCAAATTGAATCGGTCGATAATTCTTCTAGTACAAATTGGAGATCGATCGAGACGAATTATTTATTTATTTATCTTGTAACAAATATATAGAGATTGTACCCACATATTCTAAAAATTAATACAATAATCAAATTTCTCCATATTTCTTGTCCTATTTTAATTTAGACTAGAAATTCGCATTTACAATTCGTATTTCAACTAATTAAATCATATGCAATAGCATACAATTGTGAAATTATTGCATGTAAAAAATTTGTACATGCATACCCTCACTATACATTTGTATACCCTTTTTAAAAATATACATGTTTAAGGACAATATTGTTATCATGTCACCTAATTTATTCTTTGCATTTAGAGCTCAGCTTTCAACGCACAAATCTTAAATAATTTGGAATTTTGGAGACCTAAGGTAGTTTCCCCTTTTTCAATTGATAAACAAGTCTTTTATTACTAGCTAGCCAGGACCCGTGCGTTACCCCAAGATTAAGTTATTAAATAGTTACATGGTATTTTGAAATTATCATTGAATAGTGAATAGATCGAAGTCAAAAAATATGGGGTAAGTACTGAAAACATGCTTGAAACATAAGAGTTGAAGAAAATAATTACATTATACATAATATATAATGAATCCCCAAGACTGCGTAACGTAGAGTTGAATGAAACATATGTTCAAGTGTAAAGTAAAATGAAAATAAGTGTGAATTAAGGCAGATGGCATGGGAGTGGAGCGAAGGCAACGCTACATCGATTCTTCTTCAGGCTGTATTAAGCACAAAAAAAAAAAAAAATAGACGTACTTAGATCTGAAAAATATAAAAGCAAAGGTAGAATGAAATATATATGCATATATATTTGTTACCTAGAGAAATAACTATCGTTGCGATGCCTCAAGAAAGAAAGTTCTTCCTCTCAATCAACTGATGTTATGACATCGAAGGAGGGTTCTATTTCACCTAATCGAGGAGGCTCTACGACAAACACCCATGGCTGTTCTAGGTGATCGTCCAATATGGCATATAATGTAAGCTCAACTTCTGGCTGCATATATTGAAAATGAAATTTATTAATTACAGTAAACTCATATGTGTGAAGCACAAATTATAAAATACTACAATAATAAGATCACCAATACTGCATAGCCACTTAAGACGTTGGTGCTAGTATAAAGAAGAATTGCTGCAACATCTTGAAGAACGGTAAAAGTTTGAGTGCCCGGGCTATCTCATACATCAACTTTGAAGAAGAATCTAAAAGGTGGAATAAGAGGTTATAGGGAAATATCTATTATATAATTGAGCATATCTTAATAATTTACAGGCTAAACGATACTGAAGGAGGGGTAGACCGAAAAAGAGCCTAGAGGAAGTGATTAGAGAGGACCTGAGAGTTGGTGGTCTGACGGAGGACATGGCTCAGGATAGACGACTGTGGCGGTATAAGACTAGAGTCTCTGATTGTAGGAGTCCGGCTCCGTAGGTGGCTGTAGATGTGTTGGAGTGGGGTGGGTCTTTGTGTGCTTGTCTACAAGTCGTGCTTGGCTAGGCTGTGCTGGCTTCTGACGCCTCGGGTTCGTTAAGGTATGTCTCTGCTCCTTGATTATTTGCTCTGCTTACCCTCTCCGCAAAACTGTTTTTCCTCTATAAACTGTTTTTCCTAAAAACTGTTTTGTGGGTCTTCAGGAATCAACCTCTCTATGGGTAGGAATACCGGTAGGGGTAAGGTTGCATACAGCTCCCCAGACCCCGTGAAAGTGGGACCCACACTGGGAGTTGTTGTTGTTGTTGTTGTTGAGTAGTTGCATCTCATGGATGTGGACATATACAACATGGTATATTTAGGTTGCAGACATGATAATAGGAACATAAAAGGCAATCATGATAAGATATATAGACAATTGGAAAGAAACTTCCCACGTATGCAAAGATTCGATAATATGAAACCTGCTATTGCACATATATTATAGCATAATACACAACTTGGGTCAGTTGTTGTCAAAATGTCTTATATGTGTAATAGCACAAGAAATCTAACACAATATTATAATGCATTATGCAATGGAGAGTATTTAGTAAGCGTGATTCGCCTAGCAACGAATAACTTTTCCAAAGTAGGGATTCGCAATCTTCTCTGACATATAAATTGTAAGCGTTGTTGAGCATGTCCATCATCAGCCCACCTATCACATGCATAAAATACAATTGAACATAGATATACATTTGGAATAAAATTTTGTGAATAATTGGTGATCACATATTATAATAATGTGAAGAAAAATGTGGGATTCACTATACCATCCCTCAAACTCTGAAGTATGTTCAATTGATGGATTACTCAACAATCGGCTTCTAGGTGTTGTAGATAGCGTAATTCCTAGGAAATATTTTACGACATTTTAATATGGTAAGGAAACGTACCGAGAAATGGAAGCGAAAATAGAATGTCAAATGTAATGGTTGGAAATGACAAATGATATACACACCTTTGTAACTTCTTGCAAGTAATCTAGATGCAAGTAGTACATTTTCAAATAATAAATTATGGGAAAGCTAGCTGCCTCAATTTCAGCAAAATCGCCCTATAAGGTGAGTTTCAATGCATTCAGCCTATAAAAGAAAAAGTAATCTTTTAATAGGATGTAGTACGCAACAGAAAGTTTAAACATTAAGAACAACATAACAAAGAGTTCCTGCACATCTCGTTTAAGAGTTCCTGCACGTGTCGTACCAGGGTCGGAAACTGCAACAACAAAACCAATGATGTCTACAGAACATAATTAGTAAGAGGCATGTACAGAGGGGTTCAATAATTCAGAAAATCGTAGTATATTGTTGTAAAAGCATATAGACATCAAGAAAAAGAACCAATGGTGGGAGGTGGTGTCATGGGACTGCATCGTACCCATCAATAAAATCCAATAATTCAGTCTTATGAGTGAAAAACAACTTAAGGTTGTTGTCCATGATTTCTTTATCCTTAGGTGTGGCATAACTAATTGAGAAACCAGAGAGGGGATGTAATTGACCTATTTTTAGAATAAACCTCCACCTATCGATGTCTTTGTCCATTATAACTCCTAAAATCTCGTTATGCTGTCAATGCATAAGAAAGTATGTTAATATTAAATTGAGAGAAATGGTGAAAGCCAAATAGTAGATAAAATTGAAATACCTTAGCGTCCATGAAGACAACCTTCCAAACATTACAATTGCTATATGCTCGAACACTCACCGTTCTCGTCAAGTGTACAAAAATGCAGATAGATGTATTATAATGAGAGATGCTACTGATTGGCGTACAATCAAATGAGATAGATGTCATTATGCCTGTAAAGGTACATAATCAAATGCAAATATAAGTAAAGTATTTGACAAAATATGTAGATTTACTCGGCCAAAGTGGCACCATAACCCAAGCGAGTTACGACATAGTATACATATAACAAATAATTAGGCTACATTAATGACACCTTCGACATTACCTACACTATTCACAAAAATGGATGACTAAATGAGTTTCGAAGTACGAGGAAACAGAAATTGTTAATGTTTAGTGGTAATATATGAATATCATTTCGTGTATGAAAAGTTTATTTCTTATAAAGATATGGAATGTAAGGCCCTTTTTTAGGGGGAAAAAAGATGCCAGCATAAAGAAAAATCACAATAAGAAGGCATCATCACTAATGAGCTAAGGGGGGAAAAACACAGAACAATGGAAAATTTATGCACTTTATAATCCTCAAAAAATTGTGTGTCAATAATGTACGCACTGAACGAAACGATAAACATAAAATGTACATCAGCATTACTCACAATGAGGTATGTCATTGAAGATTTCTCTGTATACAACATTCTTCGTGGCATTATCAGGGATATCACTCTTATTACAAATTAAAAATTTTAACCCAGATGGGGATGTGACGTGGGAAACGGCAACATACAGCTTTCTATATGAGAACACTGGTTTGGGAAGGTAGACCCCAACATGCTTGAGTGTTTGACCTTGACTTTTGTTGATTGTCATTTTGAACGCCAATTTAATTGACAATTGACGTCTTTTTAATGCAAATGGTGTGTCATCTGAAGATGGTGTCAAGTTAATATGTGAAATAACCACTTTTTGCCCAATATTATGACTAGTAATAATCATTGCT
>NCQV01036723.1:665-13808 GCA_002740545.1 Lophocereus schottii
TTCCAAGAGTAATACAAATACCTTGAGAGTGATTCTCATTTGTGTCCAAAAAAATCTCTTGTTATATATCTTGAATTTTGGCAAGTTCAAGTGGTGTTCTAGGTTCTCTTTTCTTTTCCAATTGGAGTGATTTCTTGGTGAAGACAAGAGGATTTGTCCAAGATCAAGTCCTTGAGTGGCTCCGTGAAGGATTATCTCAAGTGCAAGATCTTGTTTATCCTTGGTTTCTTTTTGTTATTGTTTTCATTCCATCTCAATCAACCTTCCATTTTATATTTGCTTTAGTTCAATTCTTATTTGGATTATTTGAGTTTGATTTGGTTCACTTACCACCCACATATACATCAGAATGTCCAATGAATCTAACCCATGACCCCTTTTTATAGTAAAAATTCCCCCTCTCTTGGTGCCAAAAATTAATAAAAATAATTAATGCTCAATTAATTTGGCTATTACATTGCATGAAAAAGGCTAGTCTTAAGCTAAAATTAATCAAGTTTGATTAGCTTTGACTAGGTTAACAATTGGCCATGTGGGAAATAAGAAAAGTAGTGGACTGATGTGAGTTGGCTACTGGGCTGAGAGACAAGCCCAACCGAGATGTGAGGGAAAAGAAAAGAAGAAGAAGTGTGAAAGGGAGAGAAGAGAGGCGCTGGGCCAGGCACAGATGGAGGAAGAGAAGGAGACGAGGGAGATGTTGGGTTCTGGGTGGTAGAGCTGGGCCGCAGTTCACAAGGCCCACACGGGCTGTGGGAGAAGAGGGAGTGAGTGAGGGAGCAAGGCAGCTGGACTGGGATTTGGGCCACAGGCAACGTCCAACCGTGGCTTGAAGGGAGAAGAGAAGGGGGGAAGAGTTAGGCACTTAGGCTGAAGCTCCGGTTGGACCGGCTTAGGTTGCGGCACACTAACAAGAACAAGCCCAGTTCGGACTAGACTAATTTTCTTCTCTTTTTGCTGGGTTGAATCCTTTTATCATCTTTCACATTTATCTTTCACCTGAAAATTATACAAACTATGCATTATTTGTCATTAAAAATACATTTCAAAGACTTAAAAGTAGGTAAAATGATGGAGAAAATTATATATAAAATATGAATTATCAACTCCCCTACACCAAACTTTGCTAGTCCTCGAGCAAAGAACAACCATAATGCAGAAGTTCACTTAATCCATCAAGTAGAATAAGATCAAGGAAGAAAATCAAGTGATCCAACTATGAATGCCCACTTCACATTAGATATTTCAATTCACTACCAACCCACAACTCATTATTAAATATTTCTAATTCCAACTAAGTCAATAGGCCAAAATTCAAGCAAATGAAGCACATAATGACACCATGTAATAACCTGTAAGCGCAAAACTTTAGCCCACATAACAAAAATCATAAGTGCATCTTTAAAATCAAGTCCCTAATGCCAAGTCACCTTATAAACCCTTTTTTTAATTTTTTTAATTTTTAATTTTTAATTTTTTTTGAGACCTTGAATTTGTCAAAAGCTACTTGATTTCATGTGCTTTCTTGAATGGATAAAGATATGAGTGTGGATGACACTCAGAGAAATACTTAGCACATATTCAGGCGATTAAAGATATGGATAAAGATAGAATCTGAACACTGGTACTGGAATCAGAACTTAAGTAATTCAATTTATTTTAATTATTGAATGAAAAGTCAAAGGAGGACTCAATGCTTATCAAATACTCATGGTAACATTGAAAATGAGGTTACCTCTCAAACTCAAAATCGGCTACATAGTGACATTAACACAGCAAACATCTTGGCCTTCAACTAGTCAAAGCTAGAAATAATCTCTAATGAGCATGAATCACATGAATCATATCCACATAATAAGAGTAGAACATGCATAATCATAGCACTCAAGCTCAAAATCAAATTCACCCAAAGATTTTCAAGTTTAAATTTCCTCAAAATTTTCAATTTGCCTTCCCCCCACACCTAAACCTTACGTTGCCCTCAATGTAGAAAAAAATAAGAAAGTGAGAAATGGAGAAAAGAGCAACACAACCTGATAGCACGATGAAATCATATCCATATGAGCCCAATAAGTTAAGCTCACAAAGTACCTTCACAACCACCACCAACCACAAAAGCCAAAAACCAAGTGAAGAATCACACCCAAAAACACAACCACACCAAAAAGAAAAGAAAAGAAAAGAAAAGAAAAGAAAAGATTCAAACTTTCCTAAAAAGATTGGGTTGCCTCCCAACAAGTACTAAGTTTTATGTCTTCAGCTAGACAAGGTACCACCCACTAATCATAGTAGACAGGGTCTACTAGATTGATGGATTCAATCAAACCAGGGTGAATATCATGAGTCACAATGGGTTTCAAACGCTGACCATTTACCATAAAAACTCTACCATCTTAGGGATCTATAATTTGAACTACCCCAGAGGGAAACACTTGTTAGACAACAAAAGGACCATCCCATCTAGATCTCAACTTGCCAGGAAATAGCTTAAGCTTAGAGTTAAAAAGCCAAACCTTCTGATTAGGTTCAAAAGATTTACGAAAAATCATTTTATCATGAAAAGCTTTGGTTTTGACTTTATAAATCTTAGCATTCTCATAGGCTTCATTACGCAATTCATCTAATTCATTCAATTGAAGCATACGGTTAGAACCTGCTTGTCTCATATCAAAATTAAAAGCTTTAATAGCCCAAAAAGCACGGTGTTCTAATTCAACTGACAAATGACAAGCCTTACCAAAAAGAAGCCGGTAAGGAGACATCCCAATGGGAGTCTTAAAAGCAGTACGATAGGCCCAAAGAGCATCATGCAATCTCAAAGACCAGTCTTTCCTATCGGGTCGAACCGTTTTCTGAAGTATAGACTTGATCTCATGATTAGACACCTCAACTTAACCACTAGTCTAAGGATGATAAGGAGTAGCTACTTTATGAGCCACATAATACTTTCTAAGCAAAGCCTCAAAAGATCGATGACAGAAATGACTACCTCCATCACTAATAAAAGTTCTAGGGGTACCATATCGACAGAAAATACACTCTTTCATAAACTTAACCACAACCTTGTGGTCATTGGTTCGAGTAGCCTAAGCTTCCATCCATTTTGACACATAATCAACAGCAACCAATATGTATACAAAGCCAAAAGATGGGAGAAAGGGACCTATGAAATCAATGCCCCACACATCAAATATTTCAACAATTAGAATAGGGGAAAGGGGCATCATGTCACGATGGGACAGGGCACCCGTACGTTGACAATGCTCACAAGCAAGACAGAATCGGTGAGCATCTCTAAATAGAGTGGGCCAGAAGAACCCACTTTGTAGGACTTTACCAGCTGTCCTACAACCTCCAAAGTGACCACCACAAGTATAAGAGTGACAAAAGATAAGAATACTATGAATTTCACTCTCGGGGCTGCATCTACGTACCACTTGGTCAGGGTAAGGTTTAAACAGATAAGGGTCTTCCCAATAGTAATATCTTACTTGTGAGAAGAACTTATCTTTCTCTTGTTTGGACCAGTGAGGAGGAATCTTCCCAATGGTAAGGTAGTTCACAATGTGAACAAACCAAGAGAAAGGGGTATATGACACAGCAAATAGTTGCTCATCAGGAAAGTGGTCAGAAAATCCAACTGAGTCATCAGTACACTTAGTAAGGATTCTAAACAAGTGGTCTGCAACAGAATTTTCAGAACCTTTCCAATCTTTTATTTCAATATCAAACTCTTGGAACAACAAAATCCATCTAATGAGTCTTGGTTCAGTGTCATTCTTAGCCAACAAGTGTCTTAATGCAGCATGATCAGTAAACACAATCACTTTTGAATACAAAAGTTATGGACGGAATTTATCAAGTGCAAATACAACAGCTAGCAACTCTTTCTCAATAGTTGAATAATTCTTTTGAGCATCAGTAAGAGTTCTACTAGCGTAGTAAATGACATAATGCATTCTATTCACCCTTTGAACCAAAACAGCCCCAATAGCAAAATCAGAAGCATCACACATAATCTCAAATGGCAAAGAAAAATCAGGGGGTTGCACAATAGGGGCTGACACCAATGAAGACCAAATCTTCTCAAAAGTTTTCACACAAGCCTCATCAATCACAAAAGGAGCATCTTTAGGGTTAGGGAGGAGATTAGTAAGTGGGCGAGCAACTTTACTAAAATCCTTAATAAACCTCCTATAGAAACTAGCATGGCCAAGGAAAGATCTAACTTGCTTCACATAAGAAGGCACAGGCAGATTAGAAATTAGATCAACCTTGGCTTTATCAACCTCAATTCCTTTTTTAGACACTTTGTGACCCAACACAATCCTTTCTTGGACCATGAAGTGACTTTTTTCCTAACTCAAAACAAGATTCACTTCTCTACATCTTTTTAGCATAGTGGATAGATTAGCACGGCACACATCAAAGGAAAAACCAAAAATAGAGAAATCATCCATAAACGCCTCTATAAAATTATCAATATAATCAGTAAATATAGCCATCATGCATCTCTGGAATGTGGAAGGTGCATTACACAACCCAAAAGGCATCCTCCAATAGGCAAAGGTACCTGATGGGCATATAAATGTCATTTTCTCTTGGTCCTCAGGATAGACAGGTATTTGGTTGTAACCAGAATAACCATCTAAAAAGCAATAAAAACTCTATCCAGCCAATTTTTTCAAAATTTGATCAATGAATGGGAGGGGAAAATGGTCCTTCTAATTACAGAATTCAGCTTTTTGTAATCAATACACGCTCTCCACCCTGTGGTTTGTCTAGTGGGAATCAATTTACCTTCATCATTCTTAACCATAGTTATGCCAGATTTCTTAGGGACAATTTGAACTAGACTGACCTATTGACTATCAGAAATATGGTAGATAATGCCTGCATCTAAAACTTTACTACTTCTTTTTGAGCAGCTTCTTTCATGTGAGGGTTTAGTCTGCGTTGCATTTGCCTAATGGGTTTACCATCGTCCTCTAAGTGAATCCTATGCAGACAAATTGTAGGACTAATCCCTTTCAAATCAGCCACTGACCACCTAATAGCACCCTTATGATCAGATAAGACACAAATCAACTCTCCCTCTTGATCACAAGATAAAAGAGAAGATATAATAACAGGTAGGGTCTCTTTGGGGCCTAAAAACACATACTTGAGTGAATCAGGAATAGGTTTCAACTCAAGTTCAGGTGGGGACACAATAGAAGGTGGCATAGGAGAACTAGCTAAAGGGGGAAGGGGTTCATAAGTAGACACCCAAGAGGAAGACTCAAGATGAGGAGTGAAATCAAGAGTAGAATCCATCTCATCTGTTGTACTTCCTAAATCACACAATCTCAAATCCCCACGGGAAAGACACGTTCCCAAGGGATCACTACTCAAAATAACAGGAAAAACTTCTTCAATCATTTCATCAATCACATTAACAAAGAAGTATTTAGATTCATCTTCAAATACAGGTTGAGCAAAAGCTTTAAAAATATTAAGCCTAACCCTCATATTCATGACCGAGATATCCATCACTCCTGACCTACAGTTAGTGGTAGCATTAGCTATGGCTAGGAAGGGACGTCCTAAAATAAGAGAGATGTGCTTAGAAACATGATTTGGGTCCATGTCCAACACAACAAAATCAACAGGAAAGAATCCTTTATCAATTTGCATCAAGACATCATCTATCCACCCCCTAAGAGTCCTGACTGACCTATCAGCAAGTTGAAGGGTACAGTTGGAAGGTTTCAGTTCATCTAATCCCAACTCTAAGTAAACAGAATATGGCATTAAATTAACACTAGAACCCAAATCCAAAAGTGTCTTTTCAATTTTACGATTGCCAATATAACATGAGATGGTAGGGATACCAAGATCTTTGAACTTAGGTGGAGTGTCACATTTCAAAGAGCTCACTCGTTCACTTAGAAGAACATTTTTAGACCTGTCATCTTTAGCTTTCCTTTTAAAAGTGCACATGTCTTTAAGGAACTTAGCATATGCAGGGATTTATCTAATCGCTTCCAAGAGAGGAAGATTGACCTTAACTTGCTTAAAGGTCTCTAGGATATCATCTCTTTGCTTGTCTTTCCTAGAAGGAAATGGTGCATCCAAAGCTTGAAAGTAAGGAACCCTTGGCTTATATGTCACAGAAGAGTTAAACACAACAGTTGAAGGGGATGGATTATTCTCTTTTTCAGATTCAAGGTCACACTCCAAGGTGTTAAGTCCTTCTTTTTTATCATGCTCCTTCTCACTCACCTTGTTATCTACTTCTTTACCACTCCTAAGAACCATTACAGCTTTCAATTGTTCAAATTATTGGCCTTTAGGGTTCTGTATGGGATGACTTGAAAATTTTCCTTCTTCTCTTTTACTTACAGCTATGGCTAGTTGCCCAAGTTGGGTTTCTAACTTAGCTATGGATTGTGAGTGGGAGTCAACAATATACAATTTAGACTGAATTCCTTGAACTTTAGAATCAATATTTTGCACAACAGAAGTCAAGGTACCAAGGGCAAAAATTCCCTTGTCAATTTTAGAGCTTCCAGATGGAGCTAGATGGGAAGAAGAAGGAGCATATATCTGGTTTTGAAAACCAGGAAGGGTAGGCCTACTGGACTGGGCCTGAGGATTCTCAACATTTTGAGACCTCCATGAACAATTAGGATAATTCCTCCAACCATGGTCATAGGTATTCGAATACGAATTGTTAGAAGGAGGAAATCATTGGGCAGCATTTACTTATTTAAGCACACAGTTAGACTTACTAATACATAGACAGTCAACAGAAGCATGCATGGGACTAGCACAAATCGAACACACATCTTGCATAGAAGGGGCATTAGACACTTTATTCATGCACAACAATTGATCAAATTTCTTAGCTAAAGCATCAATTTTACCAGAAAGGTCAACTGAATATGAAACCTTATAAATCCCCCCTTTACTTCCTAATTGCCTAAGCAAATTAGAATGTGAGGAAGTAGCATGTAGATGTGAATCTTCACTCAAATGTTCAAATAATTTCCAAGCTTCTTCAGGAGTTTTGTACAAAAAACTACCACTACATGATGCATCAATCATTTGTCTATTATGCTCATCTAAACCAGAGTAAAAACTCTGGACAAGTTGCCACATAGGTACCTCATGGTGAGGACAACTTCGCAACAACTCTTTAAACGTTTCCCAACTTTCATGCAATTGCTCATTTTTATTCCCCGAGAAAGTAGTTATAGCATGTCTTAAAGCAGTCAGTTTTTCAATAGAGAAAAACTTTTATAAGAATTCTTTTTGCAATTGATCCCAAGTGGTGATATTTGTCTTAGTATCCAACCAAGCATTAGCTTTATCTTTCAAAGAAAAAGGAAAAAGCCAAGATATTATTCAAGAACACAGCAGAACAGATCTCTAAGAATGCATCAACGTGCTTGAAAGGATTTTCAGACTCTAGTCCATAAAACAATGGTAATATTTGGATAAGAGAATGTTTAATCTCAAATGACACCGTAACAGTGGGCATGCGTGTTCTTGTAGGTGAGTCATATGTGGCGGGAGTGAAATACTCCTTAAGTTGCTTAGGTGGTAGGATTTGTTCTTCAGCCATCTTTTTCTTGCATTCCTTTTTCTTAGCTCTTATCTTTCGAAGAGAGTATTCAATTTCAGGATTATATGGTATAAGATCTAAGCACAAAGAACGTCTACCATGCATATACCCACAAACAACCGAAAGAATAGAATGAAATCACCACCACAATAATAATCACCAAACAGAAGAAGAAAAGTGAAGAAAGAGATAAGAAGAGAAAAGAAAAGGAAAAAAGTAAAATGAATTAAAAAAATAAATAAAAGATCCAAGGGAAGGGGGAAAAACTGAAGAAAATAAAGCAAAATAAAATAACAGAAATAAAAGGGATGAGGAAAAATAGCAGGAAAAAATGGAGTAAAAGGGAGGAGGATTGTTAGGTTAGATGCAATAAATAAAATAACAGAAATAAAAGAGTTAGATTAGATTAGATTAGATTGGAAGGGATAGGAAAAATAGTTAGATTAGAAGGGAATAGGGGATAACAAAAATAAAATAGTTAGATTAGAAGGGATTGGGGAAAGAAAAAAAATAACTGAAATAAAAGGGATGGGGATAGAGAAATAAATAAATAAATAAAATTGTTAGATTAGCAGGAAGGGGGAACTAAAATAAAAGGAAGAGAAAAAAATCAAAAATCACTATTCGTTCCCCAACAAAGCCGCCAAAAACTTAATGTGGATTTTATGTTTTGTTTTAAAATCCTTTTTACTCCAAGTGCACAAGGTTAATTGTAGACAAGCGAGTATAGGGGTATCGATCCCACGAGGAACAATATTGATTTTTAATTTCAACTCTTCCAACTATAAAGAATAAGTTGAATGAGGAGTGTAATTATCGATATAATTAAAGAAGCAAAAAGAAGAGTAAAAGTGTCAAGTAGAGAGAATTCAGATGAGAGAATGTTCTAGGATTTTGGATTTTACATTTGATGCAAATATCGAATTGCTAATTCAAATGGGGATTTGATTTGTCTCTTGTGCAACTTAACCTACAAGCATTAAGTCATGAATTGAAAAGATGAACTATAATTCTCAAATAAAATTATTTATCTAGTGGTTTAGCATGAATTATTCTTTTAAGATATAACTCATCTAATTTCTAGCATAAATTTTCAATTTTAACAATTATAATTTTAAGTATATTTGCATAATGTCATATTAGTCTACAAGGTTTAATATTCATTTGAAATAACAAATTAAACTATTGTAATCAACATGATTAAACAATAGTATCAGAATGCCTAAGTAGGTCAAGATCAAGTTTACACTCAAAATTATGCAATCAAAGAGACAAAAATTACCCAAAAAGAAATTAGCAAAAATAATATTATTATCAAGGGTCCATCCAAATTCTAAAAATGAGTAGTTTAGCCAACCATAGTTAGTGAAAACACCATAATAATTAGTATATTTCACTACCTATGTCCAAACTTTTGTACTCAATTACAAACTAATGAAGTAAACACTCTCAAATTTGACTCACAAATGAGATGAGAAGAGAAGAGAAAAATAACCAACAAAGCTCACTTTCTTGCAAACCCCTCAACCCAAATGATTTTGTCTTATAAAATACTCTCAACTCTCTAAAGAAAAATAGAAGATGGAAGGTAGAACGCTTGGATGAATGGATGAGTGTATGAATGTCCAATGAATCCAACCCATGACCCTTTTTTATAGTGAAAATCCCCCCTATCTTGGTGCCAAAAGTTAATGAAAATAATTAATTCTCAATTAATTTGGCTATTACATTGCATGAAAAAGGGCTAGTCTTAAGCTAAAATTAATCAAGTTTAATTAGCTTTGACTAGGTTAATAATTGGCCATGTGGGAAATAAGAAAAGTAGTGGACTGATGTGAGTTGGCTATTGGGCTGAGAGACAAGCCCAACCGAGATGTGAGGGAAAAGAAAAGAAGAAGAAGTATGAAAGCGAGAGAAGAGAGGCGCTGGGCCAGGCACAGGTGGAGGAAGAGAAGGAGAAGAGAGAGATGCTGGGTTCTGGGTGGTAGAGCTGGGCCGCGGTTCACAAGGCCCACACGGGCTGTAGGAGAAGAGGGAGTGAGTGAGAGAGCAAGGCAGCTAGACTGGGGTTTGGGCCACAGGCAAGGTCCAACCGTGGCTTGAAGGGGGAAGAGAAGGGGGGAAGAGTTAGGTCTTAGGCTGAAGCTCCGGTTGGACCGGCTTGGGTTGCGACACACTAACAAGAACAAGCCCAGTTCGGGTTGGACTAATTTTCTTCTCATTTTGCTTGGTCGAATCCTTTTATCATCTTTCACATTTATCTTTCACTTGAAAATTATACAAACTATGCATTATTTATCATTAAAAATACATTTCAAAGACTTAAAAGTAGGTAAAATGAAGGAGAAAATTATATATAAAATATGAATTATCAGTGATGTGATGATCATGAGACACAATTTTCATAGGAAATATATTTTCAAAGAATTTAGCATGTCTAGCTTCAATAATATTACCACGCATATATGAGTCATTTGCAGCTTTAGTAACAAATTGATATACAGCACTTTGATAAACATAACCAATAAATAATGCAACAATGCTTCGTGGACCAATTTTCTCCATTTTATATTCAGGCAGTCCAACTTTAGCTAAACGCCCCTACACTTTCAAGTAATTCAAGTTAGGAGGATGCCTTTTTCATTATTCATATGGGGTCATATTAAGTTTCTTATGCGACACATGATTTGATACATGACATGTAGATAAAATTGTCTTCCCCCATATATTATGAGCCCAAAACTAATTGACATAACATTCATCATATTTTTTGATGTTCTATTTTTCCTTTCTGCTACGCCATTTTGTTCTGGAGTATAAAGGGCGGTCTGTTTATGAGTAATTCCATTGGCGTCATAATAATTTTTAAGACTTGTGGGGTCATATTCGCCAACTCTGTCACTTATAAACCTTTTTATTTTTCTATCTAACTGATTTTCAACTTCAGTTTTATATTTAATTTGCATTTCTTCTGATTCATCTTTTGAGCTTAGGACATAGACCATAGTATAACATAAGTAGTCGTCAACAAAGGTAATATAATACCTTTTTACCGCCTCTAGTTATATGGTTCTTAAAGTCTCCTAGGTCATTGTGAATAAGCTCAAGTAACTCAGTCTGTCTTTCTATGGATTTAAACGGTTTCTTATGAAACTTAGCTTCAACACATATTTCACATTTAGATAAATCCATATTATACAATTTATGAATCAAGTTAAGATGCTTAAGCCTTTTAATAGAGTCAACATTTACATGCCCTATTTTAGCATGCCATAAATCAAGTGATTCAACAGTGTAAGAAGACGAGGTACTAGCTCTTTTATTCATATTTTTGGAAATTATGTCAACCACAATTAGGCCACTACTACAGAAGAAACCCTTCCCAAAAATTCACCATTGCGGTCATGACTAGACGGTAAAAAACAAATACTAATTTTAGACTCGCTTTCATGAACAAGCTACCAGATATGAGGTTTCTATGCATTTCAGGCACATACAGCGCACTAGTAAGAGTAAGAAGTTTTCCAGAAGTAAGTTTTAAAGTAATCTTCCCCTTTTTTGATGATAGAGGTAGATGTGGAGTTACCCATAAAAGTATTTTAACCTTCATTAATTTTTTCGTAAGACTGAAATAGTCTGCAATTGGCACATATGTGTTTGGAAGCACCTACGTCCACGATCCATTCCACGGTGTTGCCAACTAAGTTGAATTCTGGTATTACTACAACAATAGTATCAGATTTAACTAGATTGACATTTCCCCCTTTCTTGGATTTGCAATCTACGACCTTGTGACCATGCCGCCCACATTGATGGCATTTACCCATGAATTTGTATTTTTGCACCTTTCCTTGTGGCTTGTAATCACTTCTGTAATTTTTCCTTCCCTTGTTTTTGAACCTGTCAAAATTAGCAGATTTAGGATCCAAAAAGTTAGCTCTAGAAAAACTAGAGTTATGAGAAATTCTTTTATCTTCAATCAATTTTCTTCCTTAATTTTTACGTGATCGATAAAGTCTTCTACGGTCCTAATCTTTCCTTTCTTGCATGAGGTAATTTCGGTATTCTTTCCAAGACAGTGGTGATTTTTGTAAACAAAGCAATAGTTAGGGTCAAATCACATATTTTTAGTCCTTCAGATGCAATAGTAGAACATAAATTTTCATATTCATGAATCTGATCAATAATAGACTTATCTTCTTTGATGTTGAAACTTAGCAATCTACTAATTGCAAAACGTTTAGACCTAGCATCATCACCACCACATATTTTGTTAAAAGCATGCAAATGTCCATAGCAAATTCATATTTCGTATAAATGTCAAGTAGTGCATTAGACATATGATGCAATAACATTCCTTTGCAAATTTTATTATCTCTATCAAATTTCAGATCATATACAGCTTTGCCCTTTTCATCTTTAGGAATAACCTTTTCTTTTAAGACATATGCAATCTCAATTTGCTCAAGATAAAATTTCATTCTAATAGTCCTATGGTTATAATTGTTACCATCTGATGGTTCTAACTTAGACATATTAAGGATGGCATATTTAGAGCCATAATTGTATATAATTGAAATTGTTCCTAGGCATATGATGTAATAATATTCCTTTGTGAATTTTATTATGTCTATCAAATTTCAGATCATATTTCGCTGTGGCCTTTTCATCTTTAGGAATAACCTTTTCCCTCAAGACATATGTAATCTCAATTTGCTCAAGATAAAATTTCATTCTATTAGCCCAACGGTTATAATTGTTACCATATAATAGTTCTAACTTAGACATATCATGCGATAGCATATTCAGAGCCATAGTTGGATATAACTGAAACCCTTCTTAGATTGTTGGAAAATATAGTTTTAGATGGGTATATATAATTACAACCGCTAAATATATTATTCAAAAATGATACTGATCGAATCACAAGACTTGAATTACACCGGTCAACTTTAAAGTGTACATGAACCTATCAATTAACGAGATTAGTAATAACAAAAATAATAAACATAGTTAATCAATAGATCAATCCATGTTGTGCCTTAGCCACTGTCCTAAGAACGATTTCTCCGAAGCTAAGGAACTTCATGCGGGGGGGTCGCTCCCTAGGATTAACATGATGTTAACTACTCTAGATGCACTCTCAAATAGTTAACTTCAAGTACCTGAATCAATGCCCAAAGATGTTTATGTTCAACCATAAATTATAATATTTTATACCCTTAAATCATGTAATAATTGCTCGAATAAATTGTTAATTAGAATTTTAATAACATTTTTGTTCATTTTGTAGCAATTGGAAAAACTTGAGAAATGATGAGTAAAGCTCTAGAGAAGCATTGGATTACTCCCTCCTCGGTCCAGATGAGCCCAATGACCCAAAACCGAAGCCTAGTCTCTCGAGCCAGCAGATCAGCCTAGCGTTCCATCCTTTTCTTCTTTTCTTTTCCTTTCTTCCTCTCACGTGTGGGCCAGGCCCACTTCGAACCTTAGCAACTGCGCGCAGACCAGTTCTCTCTCTTTTGCTTTTCCTTTCT
>NCQV01036778.1:0-10013 GCA_002740545.1 Lophocereus schottii
AAATCGCTAGTCCAATCCCGAACGTCTTGTTCTAAACTCAAATCGATAACATAAGCCTCCATCAATTATTCATTCCCAAGTATGCCGAATTTCGATTTAATAAAACTCGGAATTAATTCTAAGGTTGAAAACCTAATCGTTTTAAGGAAACTATTAAATAAATCGAATACGATTAAATTAAACTGCCGATATAATTTAAAGGCATAAATGGCACGAATTGACTTTGAAATCAGTAATAGCAATAATAATCTCGTCTTTAATGAAATTATAGTTCTCAAAAGCACATCGATAATAATTTAACTCATGCAGTTACTAAAAATACGAATTTAGAACGTAAAAAGGAAATTTAGCTAGCTTAACAGAAAACGAAAATGCGGGGTCTTACACATATTCCCCACCATTAACTTCTTTTATGATTCATCAGGCTTTTTCTTGTGTTACACATAGTAGATTTATGCCCATAACTGTTTTCTTATAAAGTTTTCCTTTATCCTCAAAATATTCTGAGGCCAACAACCTTAATGCTCACAAGACTTTTAGGAAGGATCCTAGTGGGTATACTTTCTTCACTAAGTATTGGAATGGTGGGCATTCTTTCTTCACTAAGTATTGGAAAATATCGTAATACCAAGCAGTGACGTCGACACTGCATACTTCAGTGGAATAATAGTCAACTTATTTACTCCTCCTTTCTACCATCAGTTGCATCAAATAGATTCCACTAGGGACGTTGATCATTAAAGCCAGTTTTCCTAAGGCAAGTAGAAACAAGTTATCCTCTTGAGGGAGATAAGTGTGGGTGATGTGGCTAAAGTTCTTGGTAAGGTCACCCAATTAAGCTTGGTATGGTGCCAACGCTTTGCTTCTTACTTTCTATTTTTTACGATATTTGATTAATTATTGAATGAGTTTCCATACACTTATAGCTTCTTGACTCCTATTTCTATTACAGCCTGCAGCCCAATGATACATGCCTCATACTCTCCCATGTTAATAGTAACCTCGAAGTCTAACTTGACTGAAATAAGGGTATATGCCCCTTCTAGAAATAACAAAGGATGTCAACCCCTAAATCCTTTTTAATTCGTAGCCCCATCAAAGGACATTACTCTATCAAACTCTGATAGTATTACCGTCCATTTGGCTACCTTTCCACTCATCACCAATTGT
Source organism: Lophocereus schottii (assembly GCA_002740545.1). Classification (NCBI taxonomy): domain Eukaryota; kingdom Viridiplantae; phylum Streptophyta; class Magnoliopsida; order Caryophyllales; family Cactaceae; genus Lophocereus; species Lophocereus schottii. The sequence goes on from NCQV01036778.1 coordinate 1,171, forward strand.
TTGAGCAAATATCTGATGGGATCTATTGGTACTATTACATCTACTATATGGGTTAATATGTAATGTCTGAGCTTCTTGGTTGCCCATACTAAAGCCGACGTAGTTTTTCCAAGCCTATATAGTGGGTTTCATACTCGAGAGACTTTTTACTTATATAATAGATGGCCCTCCACCCCGGCTTATTCTCTAGATTAAAATGGCCCCTATAGTGGTGGCTATTATTTTGAGATAGAGGATGAAAGAAATGCTAGGTCACAAAGGTACCAACACCATTGGAATAGATAAGTACGCTTTGATCTTATGAAATTATTCCCGATACTCCCGATGCCATTTAGGCCTTACCCCTTTCTTTGATTTCTTGAAGATGGGTTCACATAACATTATGAGCTTTGACATAAAGTGACTGATGTATTGCAGACAACCCAGGAATCCTCGTATCTCCTTTTCTATCCTAAGTGGCAGCATTTCCTGTATTGCTTTAATTTTTTAAGGGTTGACCTCAATTCCTCGAAGGCTAATGACTTATCCTACCAACTTTCCAGAAGCAACTCCAATATGCACTTCTGTGGTTTCAAATGCATATTGTACTTCCTAATTTTGGTGAAAAACTTCCGAAGAGTCAATGTCCATCTCTTTGCTTAGATTTTATGATCATGTCATCTATGTACACTTTTACTTCCTTATGTATTAGGTTATCTAATAAAGTGATTATTGTCTTATTAAGGTGGCCCTAACATTCTTAAACCTGCATGGCATCACAATATAGTGGTTGGTTCCTATGGAGTGATAGCGGTAATCTTTTCTATGTCCTTCTCTGCCATCTTGACTTGGTTGTAACTAGCATGCCCATCCATAGAACAAAGGAGAGAATGGCTAGTAGTATTATCTACCAAGATGTTTATATGTGGCACTAGAAGTTATCTTTTGGACTTGCCTTATTGAGATCCCTAAAGTCTACACACATCCTTAGTCTCCCACCTTCCTTTGGGAATGGTACAATGTTTGCTACCCATTGGAGGTAGTGCGCAACCCTAATGAATGCCGTATCTAGTCGTTCTATGCTTCCTCCTTTATTTTGAAGGCTTGTTGTGGTTTTATCCTATGAGGCTTCTGATTTACTAGCTTAGCATCTAGATAGAGAGGAATTTTATGTTCAGTAATGTCTTGATCAATGCCTAGCATGTCTTTGTAAGACCAAGTAAAGACATGTAGGAATTCCTACAGGAGTGAAGTAAAAATTTCTTGCTTCTCAGGAGTTTGCAATTTTTCTATTTTCAGCTTTGTGGGCTCATCAAGAGTCGCCAGGGTCATTAGTATTGTATCTTTAATTGTGGAAGTTTGATTTTCATGATCTTTTGCTACTTTAATTAGTTCTTTGGCAATTATGTCTTTATTGTCATTATAAGAGGCAAAGCATTCAAAAGAAAAGGAATGAGACGAGTCATACGCAAAAGAGTTTATCTTATTGAAATCAGAAATACGTACATCTAAGGTAGAGTTTAAAGGAATAAAAATTGAAGATTAACTCTTAGACTCTATCCTAGACCTTCCTAAACTAGCCTATATGGCTACGCAGAATACTTTGCCTTCCTCAGCTGTCTAAGTCAGTTGCTTATAGCCTTCTTGTTGGCCTCAGTGATAAAGTTGATAGGATCAAACATGCTATTAGACATGGTAAAGGACATAATAGCAGCAGGGTCTTCTTTCTTCCTATAGCTTTGCCCAAACAAAATCGTAAAGATGTTGCTTTTGACAAGATTAACCTAGTCTTGAATGGACTGAAGTTGACAGGATTAAACCTGCGATTATACATGGCAAAGGATATAATAGTAGTAGGGTCTTCTTTCTTCCTACGGCTTTCTCTCACGATAATGAGCACCTCATTCTCCAGTAGCTTGCAATCATTGAATGCCTCTAGGCCTAGCACTAAGGTCCTTCTCTCCTTCATGTAGCAAGGTTAAAGAAAGTTGTAAAAAGGAAAGTTGTCTCCTTCGCACAAGAATTATCTATTAAGAGTGTGAGCATAGGTCTTTACAGTGTAGGGCTTTGGGTACCCTTTTCTAGCAACAGCCTTTTAGGTCTGGGCTTCTCGCCTAACCTTAGCTATTCCTTCTGGAGCGCGATGATACCCTAGCCTGAATTTGTAATCCTCCTTTCGAATCAAGGGGAACGTAGTCGACCCTTGTGCTCTTTGTAATATAGCCAATCCTGAGAAATAGCCCCACTTCTTTAGGATGTCGTTCACATTTAGATTCGAATAAGGATCAAAGTCAAAAGAAGCTTTGCCCTTTTCTAAGACTGCCATGGTTTCAAAATTATAGCGCTCCTTGTCATTATGATCATGCTCTATTTCCAGTATTGGCCCCTTATTTAGATTCGAATAAGGATCAACTCCTTTACATTCTGATGCAAAATGGAAGGAACTGCCTGTTAGTCATGAAGCCATGGTCATCCTGAAAGTTGATTGAAGGTAGTAGTTATGTCAAATACTTAGAATTTCACATTTCTTTCAATAGGGCCTAGATTAATGGGGATGATAATAGCACCGAATACCAGTATTCTTGGGTTGTCATATACTCTTAGATGAGTAGATGGTGTTGAGAGTTAATCCTCCTTGACTCCTAACCTCTTAGTCATTCTCTAAGGACGGACATTTGTTGTTAATCTATTGTCGACCAATATAAGGGGTACATATTTATGAAGACATATCACAGTCAAGTAGAGGGCATTGGGAGGGCCAATCTACTGGTAGGAGTCCTTCATTAAGGTTATGGTGCCCTTAACAAGCATAATAGACGCTATCATTTCCTCCCGTGAGGACACGTCAATTTTGTTTAGCTTGTCAATCAGAAGCTACCTATTCTTTTGGAAGCTACTATAAGCTACTAGATAGTCACGTCTACTTTAAGTTTCTTTAATTGTTTCATTACCAGGCCCTCTTCTGGTGTGGTATTTTATTTTTCTAAGGCCTGTCGTGAGCCCTCATTGGCTTGGTGTACCCTTACTTTTGTGAGATATTGGATTGTCACCTGGTTCTTCTCCCGCCTAGATGTCCTCTTCTTCGTTCTCGCCCTAGAAGTTGTCATCACCAGCTTTAGTGGGTAGGTAACCTCCTTGGGTTTCATATACATATTATTCAACACTTTCCTATAGGCCGAGGACCTCTGAATATTGTGTAGGCATGGTCAGTGTGGGTTTTAACTCATAAATTTTTTGGATGAGCATAGATGGGTCCCATTTCCCTTCTTAGTTATCGATAACAAAGATGTTTTCATGGTCCCTTGGAGGTTTGTTAGGCTTTTATCTTACTTTAGGTTGTGGAAGTTGTCCCGACCTAAGCATCATTTATAACCTGTTTTTTGAAAGTCCAATAATTCGCAGTGTTGTGTCCTCACCCCCAATGGTATTTACAGTACTTGGCTGGATTGAAGCCCCTAAACTATTGAAGTACCTTAGTGTCTGGCCTAACCTTAAAGAGGTCTATTTTCCCTTTGGCCAAGAGTCGCTCCAAAGCTTGGGTGTAGGTGGTTCCTATGGGGGTATATATGATAAGGCGATTCACCACATGTACCTCCTTGGAGCTGCTAGCCTTTTTATCCCTATTTTAGTAGTTGTTTTATAGTTACTATTGGATTAGCAGGTTTCTCTTTGAACAAATCTTCTTTTGTCATCATGCCAGCATTTTTTAATGCAACAAAATTCTCAAATGGCATGAACTTTAGCTACTAGTTATATGTAGGCTAGAGGTTTCTAATTAATATCCTCGTCCAATTAGCTTTAGAGGGTCAGCTAACCATGTGAGTAGCTTTTACCCTCATCTAGTCATGTAGTCAATGAACCCTTGCTTTCCTTCTTGCTCAAACAATTCCATGTCTTTGAGTATTATTAGGAGATCAATATTGTATAAATATTGACGTAAAAATTCTTGCACAAATCTTCCCAATTTGTAACTTTAGTGGGTTCATAGTGTTGTCCACCTCATAGCATCCTTGTCAAAATTCTAAGGAAATATGAAATGAAAGATGTCCTTGTCCATCCCCTTTAGAGCCATTGCACTAATGAAGTTCTTCACGTGGTGATATAGACTTTCAGTTCCATGAAACTTTATGTGAGGCATAATGAACTTTGGGGCCAATTATCCTTTCGGGATTAAAGTGAATCTTGCAATGTCATAAAATAATCATTAAACATGGACGATTCCTTGAGCAACTGTTCTATGTGATCTATATATGGATTAGCTTGAGCGACTGTTCTGTAGTTCCCCTTCCTTCTTATTATTAATGTTTAACTTTCCTCATTGTTTGCATCTTCCAAGGGAGGAGGTTGCTTATGATCCTCCACTTAGGACTCCTTGGTTAAGTTCTGGAGCATAACAACCATTGCCTCTAACTTCTCATCGCTTTTTTCTAGTTGGGCTTGCATCCTTTCAATCGTCTTCATGAGTTCATGATCTCGTTATTCCCTGCCATTGGCATTAGCATATGGCTTTCCCTTATTTTAGACTTTGACCTTGACCTTGATCTGACTAGTGGAGTTTCATTTGCCTACTCTTTAGATAGAAGTTTCCCGGTTATTGGACTTCACTCTATACTTTCTCAATTTTTCATATCCTGGTAAATAATGGAAAGTGCTGAGGACTAGCTCATCTTATTACCTTGGCTAGGGAAATAAAGACTCAAAACTTATTGACTTATGCACTAAAATAACGAAAATCGAAAGCCTAGTATGTTGGCTTATGCTTACTCAAACTGGCACAAACTGATTGGGCCTATGCTAGGCAGGTTCCATATTGGGCCTCAAGACTGGCATCGTGGCTCTGGAGTCTTTTTTGTCCTAAACTTGGGCTGCTCCTAATGTAGTCATATTGCGAGAAGCCAGCTAGCTTCCCTATTGGGACCCTAAATCTGCCTTCCTTACTTCTAATCCTTATTTATTTATCCTTAGTCCAAAACTAATTAGTAGACAGACATTTTCCTTTTGGAAACTAGTTAATTTCCTAACTGATGTAGGAAACTAATGCCCCCTCCCTCCCTTCTAGTTTCAGACTGACAACAATCCTAATCAAATTTTTCTGAAAAAGTCTTAGACTATTATGTAGACTCCTTTTTTTTTGGAACAATAAGTCATGCTCATTCAAGTGCGGCTTAATCTCCTTTTTGGACTCTTATTCCCTAGACTAGGGTTATTGCTTCGCCAAGTCCAAGGTCAAGAGCCCTTTAAGGCCCAATTGGCCTTGAAGCCAACTTGGCCCTTACTGCTAGCCACTAAGTTTGACCCTTCCTAGCTTGAGCTCTCCTAAAAGATCAATGCATAGACCTAGGGATAAAAACAAAAGTTAAAATCATACTATAACACATCCAAGCATGCATATGAGTTCAGCTAAGGTTCTAAGTTATGAGGGTTTCAGATTAGGTGAAGAACTATCCTCTCATGACCCAAATGCTTAATACATCATCCATAGGGTGCATGGTAAGATTGGAATGTTATGGTTGTTTCCCTAAGTCTTGTGGAGCAGTTGATCCCCAAAAAGGTAATAGCAGGGTTACTTCCTAAAGATGTCATCATCCCGATTAGGGTAGCACCTTTTAATGCATGACATCTTATGCAAGTGTAATTAAAATCATTTCTCATATTGAATTTCAGATCTCACCCACTTAAAGAAAAAGTCCCCAGTGGAATTGCTACTATAAGGATCCACCTATCTGAGGGGCGATTCCCTATGGTTTGAATTCTCCTTTGGCAGAGTTTTTATTTCTTTTTAATTTCAAAATCTAAAATTGCCAGTTTTATAGAAAAGGCTTAGGAAATTGGACCCTGATCCTGATTCAAGAACATGACTGTGCTCTTGCGTAGAATCAAGCCTAGCTGCCTCATCCTGATCCATGGAAGTAGCCGTTGCTTATTCCAGGAACAGGGCACCTTACTTGATCCAGGAACCCGGGCGGGTTCCTAGGCTAAAGTAGGACCCAGTTCCTAATCTTCACAGGTGCATTATCTTGGATCAGAATGGTTCTGCTGAAAATAAGTAAAAGAAAATGAAAAATAAAAAGAATAAAAAGACAAGGTAATGATTATGCATTAATTGCAATTGCAAGTGAGTTTTAGAAAAACTTACAAATCATATCACTTTTGGAATCAAATCATATCGATAAGGACAATTGATTTTACTTCAAAAAGGTTTCTAAAATGCCCTCGAGTAATCCCTAATATAAGAATCATCTTGACTCCTTAGTCTCAAACTAAGGATCTAGATTCGGGAGTGATGGTACGATGATGTGATAAGATGTATCACATCACTGACAGTTTCTACTATTCAATATGGGAAATCAAACTTTTATCTCACTAACACATACTTATGCAACATATTAGTATAAATTATGTTAAATTATAAAAAAAAGTACAAACTTTAGTCCAATGCAAATAAAAGTAAAGTAAATAAGTTACAACACATGTGGACCACATAAAGATTACATCTTTAGCAATGGCGAAATCAAAACCATAATAGAAGGGATCAACTACAAGAGTAGAAAAAAGATAGAATTTTTAGGGAACCCAACAAAGTGATGAACCCTTGGTGCCCCCAACAAGAGGCTCAGGATTTGATCTCTTAAATTTTGAAGAAAACTCCTCACAATTGTCTTCTCATCACAATGATGATCTCTCATGTCTCACTGATCTTAATTGACTAATGATTTGATGATCCTAACCCCAAGGGCAACCCTCCTTTCATAGCGGATGAATAGAGCGAAAAGGAGACCCACTCTTAGTCTAATCAGACTTAATCTTAATGAGTTCACTAATTTTATTAAGAATCTAACTAATTAGGTACGTTGGATTAGTCAACCTTGGACTAGAAGTACAATTAATTAAACTAACTTGGACTTAGGGTAGGGAAAAGGTGAGAACTTGGCCAGGCTACCTGTTGGTGGACCGGCCTATTCCCTAGCCCAGCGGGCTTGTTAACTCACATGCCTTAGACTCTGGTTTCCTTATTTATACTCGGATTCACTTAATTAGGCTCTTCTCTTATTAGTCACTTCGTTGGGCCTCCAAAATCATAGCCGGGATTTTATTTTCATCATTCAATGATTTGAAATATAGATGTCATTTCTTATTTTTACACTGATAAAAACACAACCATTTGTCCAGTAAATATGTTTAGTTCCCTAACTATGTTTCCCAACTTATTAATCATGTTTCTTAGCTCAATAGAACACATGTACAACTCACTATGAGACATAGTTGATATAAACACAACAAACTACCCAACAAATATAGGTTCAACTCACTAACTATGTTCTTCAACTCACTAGAAGACAAAGTATGGCTCACTAAGGGACATTGCTAATATAAACAAAATCATTTACCCAGCAAATAAGTTCATTTAACTACTTGTGTTGTCCTAACTCACTAAAGTGTGTGTCCTAGGTCACTAATTACGTTTCTCAGCTCACTAGAATGCAAGCATAGCTCACTAACTCTGTTTCTCAGCAAATGCAACTGTGCATATATTCATATTGATATAAATGAGTAAACATTTTAATCATACCACTAATAGATGTGCTTCACTATATGTGCTTTTATGTGAAGCTATTGTGTACATGTTGTTCATTATCTTGAACCTTTCTTCCTTTAAATCAAAGTAGAAAATAAAGAAGTGCTTGCTGTGACATGTTGGGAAGAACACCTTCAAAAAGAGGAACAATGTCATATTTAAAAGTTATAAACTATGTGGAATAATTCATAATTACATTTATTATAGTACTACCTACTAGTTCAAACTTTTTTATCCTTATCTATTTGTCACATCTCTAAAATTCTCACTCAAGTATTATTACAACATTAATATACATCTTCTATTCTGTTTTTGCTTGGTTTACACTTAGATCCTAAGTTGAGAGCCTTTTTACATTAGTACTAACACATTTTTGTGTATTTGAACAAATGAATTGAAAGAAGATATAATTATCATTGCATCAACCGATGCAAAAAGTTTTCTTGGAGAGTTTTTACTTCTTTTTCTCTCTGAATTGTTTGGCATAACAGGCTAGACATAAAATAGATATGCATCAATGCATTCTCTTAAGCTCATGGTTAATGAGTGATACCGGTTTACAACATATGTGTCGATGTTAAATGCTCCTTCGCTAATATAATATCAAAAAAAATTATAAGTTTATAATTAGTATATCTTACATTTATAGGTGTTTTTATTATTAATTTTGTAAATTTAACCATTCTGTGCTTACTCTATGTTAAAGTTCTATGATTGATCAAGGATATGATGTGCAACAACCTTCTCCTTACTTGATAATTCTCATGTAGTCTTTGTCATTTTATCCATAAAAGATGAACATTAAGACTTTGTCAATGGTCCTTTATCATTTTTTGCGTGATGTCTTGTCTTCTTGCCATGTTTCTTCCCCTTTAAAACATTGTATTACAGTTCATCATAACATAGCCTATTTTAAGTACATATTATGGCTTACTACTTGTCTAAGCTATATCTCAATAAACATATCTTCTAATTTACTAAACACACATTGCAGCTCACTAGGATTCATTAAATTTTCCAAAATTCTAGCCAGCTTCTTGTGTTGTTCTCTCTTTGTCATCCTGTTTATCAATATATTTTTCATTTGTTTGTTAGTTTCTATTACCTTATGTCCTTCTGCTTCATTCTTTTCTTTGCAAGAGATGAACTTTTTGATCCTAAGCTATCCTTCTCAACCTACTGTGTTAGCGTCCTAAGTGTCTTTAGGAGGGGTAGTGGTGTCTCAAGTTTTGTAGATGGTGGTTATGTCTTAGGAGTTGGTTAAGGGAGATGTGATGTCTCAAGTGTG
>NCQV01036813.1:0-15305 GCA_002740545.1 Lophocereus schottii
TCTTAACAAATAGTGAATCATTGTTTGCATGTATAGTATAAACTTGTATGATTAGCTTGTAAAAATGTTTGGAGAATGAGACTGCCCATATTTGAATTTCTTCATACTTTGCATATATGCAAATCACATTGGAGTTGTTGCATACAAATTGCTGTGGTCCGTATATATTTCTTGTGATTGGGTTAGGACTTGATTGATAAGAGATCTCATTAAATTTTGGTTCTGCTCACTGCAAACCCATAAGTAGCTTGAAATGTCCCCACCGCCCCATGAGATTGCAAAAAGAATTTAAACTTTCACACAGTTGGTGCAATTTTGCAATAAAACTCATGTATCATTGTTAACTTATCCATGTCTTATGAGATGAGGGATCTAATTATGCATAACGTTGACCCTTGGATACATATCCATATCAAAAGTTCGAACCAGAGTCCAAGTACCTACATATAAGGGAGCTTCGAGAATCAAACTTCAAATGGAAAGAGGATCAGCATAGAGTGCAATCACATGATCCTTGATAACTTTGGCTGGGTGAGTGAAGCCATCCGAGTACTTGTAAAGCACATTCACCAAACGACAAAGGTTAAGGATGCATTATATTCCTTCATTTAGCATTATATTCCTTCATTTATATCCTTCCATGCAGCCTCTATCATTTTCTCAAATCTTTCTATGGCTTGTTGCCTACTTACATTATATTCCTTTATGTAGCATTCGACAGCTGAAGGTGCATCTCCTCGTGCTTGCTCCTCCTACTATGTTTGGCCATGCGAAAATATGCCAAATCAAAAAATATGAAGACGGAAATCATACTCTCATGCTATCACCACTACAATACCCATACTTTTTCTTGGTTAGAAGATAACATGTATAATTATCCTATTGGTAAAATAGTATGGATATTTTGGAGAATTGTTTATTTGTTGTCAGTCATCGAAGAGTATAAAGTATGTAGCTTTCACATTTGAATATGCTTTATTGTATGCTATGACTCTGACAACTTTGGTCGCCTTAGTCAATCTAACATGCAAATATGTACCATTAAACTATCTATAAGTTAAAGGATAGTCCACCATACCTCATGAGTTTAGATATCATCGACAAGGCAACAAATGAGCTTACAACCTCTAATAGACTTGGGGTTTGTCTTATAAGTTGACAGGGAATTATACTATCAATTTCATCCATACCCATCAAGCTTGAGATGAGGAGGATGGGACCGTTTCCTATGAGCCTTCCCTCAACTATGTATTCCTCGCAAGTTAGTGTGTATTCACCTTTGCACCTCCTTCACTTCGTGCATGTACCATCGTATTGAATCCATCACCTAAATTTATGATTTGAAACCATTTACTAATTCAGCAAAAACTTGCTAATAGTTTTATGCTAAAAATATTTACCAATTCTACAATGTGAATCCTGTCAAAAATGTGAACATAGAATTCTAGGAAATTCACACATAAGTAGTGTTACTCCTCAGTAAGTATAATGGTTTTTTCCCTAAATACCAAAAAACAAAAAAGAAACGGTTTAAAAGTAAAGCAGTGATAGCTGAAAGCTTTGATTATTAAAAGACCAACATGTGAATTAAAGAGGAGGAGATAGAAAGATCATAAATGAGAGAAAGGTGTTACTAGCTCTTTTTCATATTCAGCTGCATAGGATTTTCATTTCTTTGTCATATCCTTAGCAAAATCATCATAGAGATTTATGACAAACTCGTTGACTATTTTCATATTTTTCGGTAATTGATTCATTGCGTTTAAGTCCCACCTATACGGCAAATGAGTGCATACTGGAATAAAATGAAAAATAAACAAGAAATTGAGCATTAGACTGTTCAAACTTTCATACATATATACATCTCAAATGCAGTGGTGAGGAGTTGGAGTTCCTCAAGGGTCCCAAAGGCATCTTAAGTATCATCTAACACAGTGATCACAAGAACAACTTTGGCAAGTGCTATTCCACCCAAGGAGTATTTAAGCTCAAAGTACACACCATTAGCCACAAAGTGGCTTTCCACACTTCTGTCTCTTATGTAAGGAAGCCTTTTTATGAAATTGAATGAGTTCCACCACCTAGACATGTAAATAGAAAAGACTGAAAATAGGCTTTGTTTGAATTTTTTTTTAAGGAAGCCTTTTCATGTAAGTTAGTCCACGTACCCACTAGGCTTCTTCTATAAGATGTAAGCTTAGGATGTATGTAGGTAAGCAGGACTAGACTAGGCCAAATGGAGATCCTAGCCCTATAATATCCCATAAGGGATCTATAAGAGTATCACCAAGTCCCCCGGGGAAATTGTGTCCAACTGGATTCAGACATGGTGCAGAGTATGATGCTCAACTTCTATATCATTGAAGAAATGATAACTTGATAGCTTTTACTGGATCAATATAACTACGCTTTTAGGTGGAGTTTTTTCAACAAATTTTGTTACGTAAAAATATGCAAGCAGGACTATGGACATGCTTTTGCAGTTGGCTCAATTCCCTTTGATGCAGCATCTGCAATCTGCTGAAGTCCATCTTAGCAAGGTGTAAGAGTGTTTCATTCCAAGACTCATCTTTCTCATATATTGGAATAAAATGTCAGTTCTCCACCCTCAAGATGGTGTGGTGCAATGGGTGCTTCAGGGCTCGACGAGCTTGTTTAGAGGACTTGGCAACTAAGTTAAGGAAATTGGTGGCGAAGATGAGAGCCTTTTCAAGAATTTCTTCCCCATGCACCCTCAGATGTGCGACTTCATACAAGCTCATCATGCCGTTAACATCGCTTCTTATTGTTTCTGCAACCTTGCCTTTGCTATTGGTCAACTTCTTAAATATATCTGAGTTTGACACACATGTGTTATTTAAAAATCATTCCTCACAAAAGGTTGTGAATTTTTCATTGGATGCTCAGAGTCAAATAAACTAAAACCACTTGTATTTAGATTTCACTAAAACCTACTAAGGTGTGACCATATTAACAGTGACAATGGTGGTGTTGTTCTATATATTAGTTAAAAATAAAACAATTAAACCCCAACAAGATATTAACTAGACGTGACCAATGTACACAATCAACATCTGAGTGCTTGTTGAGATCTAAGTCTATCCTTATGGACAAGGAATGCTATGTCCATGTTGCCTGAAGATTAGAAATTGTGTAGCAGTGTCACATAAATCATCGTCAATTTTGAACCCATTTCCATCGAATTGCTCAAAAATTTGATCTAAAATCATTTTAATTTCATGCTCATAGATGTAGGAGATGCCCAGGCATTCCACTGCATCAATCAAACCCATCGTATTGCCTATATTGAGAGAATCATTTATTAGCATCGCTCGTACTTCTTCCTTTAGTGGCTTAATCTCTTAGTTGTAACTTTCCTGCCTCTACTCAATGATATACTTGCTAATACAACATCAAAAACAACAACTCTCAGTGTGGGTCCCGTTTTTGCGGGGTCTGGGGAGATCCAGCTGTAAGCAACCTTACCCCTACCGGTATTCCTACCCATAGAGAGGTTGATTCCTAAATACCCACAAAATGATATACTTGCTAATCAATTTATGAATTTCTCTATTTGTCCTTATTTGCACTTAAGTGGAAAATATTTGTGTTTTCTTTATTTATTACTTTATGTAGGGATGACAAAGAATGCCATGCTTTCTAAAATTCACTATATAAAGTTTGTGTCTACCATTTTGGTTGTGATCAGGTCAATGTTGGTTTCAGTCTGAGTATGGTTCAAGTTCTGTCGTTGTTGATGCAGGTTTAGGTTGAATTTGTTGTCGCTCCGTTCATGTCTAGAATTAGAAAATTTTAAGGGAAGATTAAAAAAAAATTGTGTGATATAGGTGATTCATATTCCTCTTCATTTTTTTTACCTTCAATTTTCTTTCTTTAAATTTTGTAACTCCAAACATGCCCCTGAAATGGAAAATTTGAGGTGGATCTATTTGTGTTTGTGTTAAACAAATTAAAACTGTGCTATTTTGGATCTGAAGATTGGGCATGACTTCAGGTCAATCAAATTAGGTAATTAGTTACTTGTTTAGTTTTATCGATCACATTGAATGGAAGCTAAGAAAACTATTTGTCTATATTAATTGGATCTAGGAAAATTTGATAGAATCATAGAAAATTAAATGAACAAATAATACGAATAATTTTACCAAATTGTCTTCGTTGGAGAAGCCGATGAATTTGTCACCCCACATATCAGTTGGAAATTGAGCAAGAGGACGATTAACAACATTTTCTTCTTGACGTTGGCCGACCATAGCTGTAGCTGTTGGTATGCAACCAAGTTACCAAATTACTAAGACAATCATAAGTAAATCTCAGCAGGTTAATTCTCAAATGTCAAGTATATAGTAAAACCACACCATGCACCTTATCTCCTTTCTTGACCACACCCAACATACAATGTTGTAAACATTGCTCCCCAAGTTAGGCTAGCGTGGCAGTGAGTAACAGTTAGTTGTCACAGCTTGAAAGCTTCTTAAGATCATGTTTTCAACATAAGAATATTCAAGTATATTTATCGGTAAAAGAATGGTCATAGTTAGTTAAATTTGAAACAATAAAGGAGAAATGGTCCATCATAGATTGTTATGTAAACCCAGGATGTTGGCCAACCAGCTTCATTTGCCCTCCAAACTATATAAATATATAATGTTGTGCATGAAATATACAATTTACTTGTTTCAACAATTTATATAGAGTGGTAGCATGAATAGGATCAAAAGATACGCTAGCGATGTGTAACATTTAAAAAAATATGCATCTGCATAAATCAACCAAAGGGATGAAGACTTTGTGTAAATTAATTTTAGGGAGGCTAGTGAGCATATAGATTGGAACGGAACCCACATTGACTATGCATCTATGTATGAAATTGAGAGTTAATGAATGATTTCATTCTAAAGGCCTTCTTTTTTAAGGAAAAAAGGAAAGCTAATTAAAAATTCCTTTAAAGGGCTTGGGACCACATGAATTACCCGCTGCATATACATACAAGTAGTGGTGTAACCAAGTTGAGTCGAGCTCGAGTCCAAACCAAGTTGGGTCAAATCAAATCCGAACCAAGTTTTCACAAGACAATCTTTCACAATAGATTTTTTTCAATTTTATAATTGAAATTTATACGAAACCTAACTTAAATCTTATTAAAAAATTCTTTACTTTGCAATATTACATCTCCTACTCAAAGAAAAAACATGGAACAGAGGTTATTTTTCACCAAAAATACCTAAACAAGCTTGACTAAGCTAAATCTCACTAGACTTGGATTGACTCGATAAGTGTACGTGTTAAGCCCAAGCCGAGCCAAATTTTGGTCAAACCAAGCATGAACCAAGCTTTGACCTAGTCGAATCCAAGGACTCGTAGAACCTAGCCAAGTTTCTTGCAACCTTACATGCAAGTATGAAAGGCCCAGCCATGGGAAGCAAATTTCACGTAGTAGGAATGAGCAACAGATAATGGAGCGGCCAAATAACCAACTAATGATGAACTACAACATGTTTTGTTTGGTGGTTTCTTAAGTTAGAGGTGGACTGTTTAGTAGTTTTTAGTTTAGGAGAACGCGACACATGTTTTCAGTGATTTTGCTTCTTTGAGTCTAAAGGAGGTGTTAAGATGGGTTCAGTTGGCTAAAGGCTCACCGTAAATTTATACCCACCTATAAGATCCCTTGTTGCCTTGATTTTTTTTTTAAATTTTCTATAGTAATAATTTAAAAAACTCAAGGCGTCCTCATATTGTATTTAAGGAAGGAGAGATAAAAAAGGAAGGGGGTGGGGGCAGCGGAACCAAATATAGATGAGTTATGGCAGTTGAAGTAAAGATTCCACTTGTTTGATGGTGGAGCTTCTCATCCCTCGCTCTCTTTACATGAGTACCTTGATAATTAATGCACAACCCCCCGGCCCTGTCTTTCTTTTTTTTCATTTTTTTTAATCATTGATTTTACTTTTAAAAAGACCTTTCTTATTATTAATTGGCATGAGTAAAATATGAGAAAAATAAATTAAATATCATAAGTACAAACAATTACTAAACAGGCATATAAATCAGTTGTTAGTATAAAACAAATAAACAACTGTCCAATTTCTAATACAAAAATAAAAATGAACATTTTCTTTTTTTTTCCTTAGCCGATTAAAATACCATATTTCACTCTAAATTGCATGAAGATCGACCAGTCAAAAGGAGGCGCTTAAAATATAAACAACTGCCATACTAACACTGCTTACAAAATGAACCAAACTCTAAGAAGAACAATTGAGAACCTTAATAAACATAAAAGTACTTCTGATACTATCCTAAAGTAGAACAAATTACCAATGAGATCTTAACCAAGTGGATAAAATTAAGGTCTTGAGTATATTAAGTCTCAAGTTCGATTCTCTCTCTCTCCATTCTATTATATTGCCTTCGTAACTCATTTGAAAAAAACAAGTACCACAGATTGCTACCTCATTTGTTAAAGACGCATCCTTTATTATGACTTGATCTGCATAAAACTATCCATTACTCCATCTTACTGATTGGATCTGATTCAACTTTAGCTTGAAATTGAGCAATCACTTATCAAACCTTGTCAGAATTAATCTGGTAAGTGGTGACTAACCACAAATTTAACATAACTTTAAAAATATATGGTATTATGACTCGTGTTGTAGAGAACTTTTACCTAGAGATTATAACTCGTGTTGTAGAGGACTCTGAATTAAATTAATAAGTTAAGGTCAAAAATCAACTTCCTTTGAACACTTAATAAAACAATGGTTCACATGAACGTCGTCATGGGAGAATGGGTGCACCTTTGATCCACTCATAGCTGAATCAATCTTTAAGTTTTTGAAGTTCTATAAAAGTGAATATATTGGGCATGAGAGAAATCAAACCCAATATTAAATCTAAATCAAATAATACATTTGTATTGCATGTTTGTTAGTTGAATCAAATAATAGTTCAATTATCTAAGGTAGTACTTGCTCAAAGGAAAAATTATTTTCATGGAACATAGTGTTTTAATCTTCTGATGTTTGACAGATAAAGGACAGGAAATTATTTTCTCTCCGATGTAGGGAAATAATTTCAAATTTAGGAGAAAAAGAAGTTGATTTTCTTCCTTTTAATCATTTGATGATGTGATCAGCTTGAACTTGGAAACAAAATCTAACTTCAATGAAGTGGATTGAAATCTGACTATCCGATGAGCAAAATTAAAGTAAGCTCAAATCAAGATCTTGAGCTCAACAATCCTTCAGTTGGTGAGTATTTATGATTATCACAACAATTCAGTCGATATTTTTTTAAATAATTCAATTAATATTTTTTGCCACTAAAATAAGTTTAATTGCTTGGATCCAAACTTGATTATCACATAAAGAAGATTCAAATAAGCTCGAATCCAAATTTAAAGCTCGATATTCCTTTATTTAGTTAATATTTACATCCACCACGACAACAGAGTCAATATTTTTGGCCACTTAAATAATCAATTGGCATTGTTGGTCAATAAAACAATTTCAAGGATTTGGATCGAAACTTAATTATTCAATTGAAAATATATAAAAAAAAATGTCAAATCTGAATGTTGAGCTGAATGTTCTTTCACTTAGTTACCATTTATCTCTATTATGATAATTCAGTTGAGATTTTTAGTCATTTAAATGATTCAATTGACATTTAACTTTTATGCATAGAAAAAGATTTATCTTGTACCAAACGATAGAAAATATAATATGAAAATTATTTTCAGAAGAATTATTTCCTCCAATCAAACACTACATAAGTGCATCTTAGTGATAAAGAAAACAACAAACAAATAATTCTATAGCACACCAAATAAAAAAAATGTCAATACGAGACATTTTTAATGGCTGTGGATTGTATGCATGCATGGATGCTCCAGGCATCGAAATGTGGAAAGGTCAAATACTCAAACAAGATTAGATGTTTCTTAGCAACAAAATGTAACTTCAACGATGTGGGTTGAAATCTGACTATCTGATACGAAAGATTAAAGTAAACTCAAATCAAGATTTGGAGCTCAACAATCCTTCACTTGGTGAGCATTTATGGCTGTCACAACATTCATTCGACATTTTACGTCATTTAAATGATTCAGTTGATATTTTTTGCCACTAAAATAAGTTCAATGGTTTGGATCCAGGCTGGATTATCGTATGAAAAAAATCAGATAAGCTCAAATCTAAATTTAGAGCGTGATATTCTTTCATTTGGTTAATATTTAATCCACTACGACAATTCAGTCTATATTTTTTGTCACTTAAACAATGAATTGACATTAATGGTCAATAAAACAACTTAAATAGTTTGAATCGAAATTTAATTATCAATTGAAAATATTAAAAAGGCCAAATCTAAATGTTGAGCTCAACCTTCTCACATTAATTAGTATTTATCTCTATTACGATAATTCAGTCGAAATTTTTTGCCATTTAAACGATTAAGTTGACATTAAAGTTTTATTTATAGAAAACTATTTATCTGGCATCAAACGACAAAAAATATAACATAAAAATTATTTTCAAAAAAATTGTTTCCTCCAATTAAATATTACGTAAGTGCACCTGATAAAGAAAAAAAAAAAAAAAAAAAAACATAATTCTATAGCACACCAAATAAGAAAATGTCAATGCTAGACACCAGGAATGGACATGTGGAATGGTCAAATACTCAAACAAGATTACATGTTTCTAATTAAAAACAAGCATCTTGTCACTCCTCAAGTGGCAACGGAAGCCCAACGAACAAAAAATGAAAAAGACAAAGGAGACAAAGCAAGTTATATTGTACGTGACGGGTTTGGGGCCCATTATATTATACTGACATAGTCTACGTGCATGCTGGTCGTTCAAAGCTGCCTTCTCAGAAGTAATTGTCATCCACTGTTACTCTTATTATCCGGCGTTTCAATCACCATATTATTCAATTTTTAACTTGCACACGCTAAAAATTTTTAATGTGATATTAAGTTGAATATAATGTAATATAATTTACTTATATTATAATATAATTATAATTATATATTTTATGATAATTATAATTTCTTTCGTTTATTTATTTACGTCAAAAAGAGGTATAAGAAGAAGACTTAACATAAAACAACCCTCACATACTAAGATATCTCATAAAATAACAAATTCTTGTCTACCTCTAAATAAAATTATATCCATAAGTGATAGTCTTGACAAAAATAATAGTCTCTTACAACTAAATAAGATAATAAAAACACAATTTCAAACTTAATTATATTACAAAGTTATTTACATCCAACCGCATACTACCTCGGACTTTAAATTATTTCAGGACATTTTCAATTAATTCTTAACTCCAATCTAAAAAACATTATTAGAAGACGATTTAAATTGATATTCGTAATATTGCATTATAATTAAAAAAAAGTCACTCGTCAATAATGGAGTATACTACTAGTACGTCTATTGGAAGACAACTTAATTCGATATTGGGCAAGTTGGATTTTGATTTTTAGTCCTCATGATGAACAAGTTGATGGAGGACTTTTTCTCCAATACAATACGCACAGTATTTCCTTCATATTTTGAACACTTTATTTGGCTTCCCCTCCGATATCATGCTTGTCATTTTTTATCATTTCATTGAATCTTTGAATTTTCAATTAAAAATAGCATATATTAGACACTTTGCATTTGAGAGCTCTAAATATCTGATCTATTTCTCGGAGGACGACCCTCAAAGAAAAACTGGAGTACGGAAAGAAACAATGGGATCAATTCATAATGAGAGGCCAGTATAGATCTATTATTTTTTGCGATAAGATATAATTATAAATTACAAGAAAATGTAAAGAGTTGTATGAACTTATAAGAAGGTGTCAAGAGTTGTAAGAATCATAATAAAACTGTAAAAAAATATAAAAAGTTGTATTTGTACTTTTTCACGATAAAATGTAGTTCCAAGCAGTAAGAAAATATAAAGAGTTGTAAGAAGTTGCAAAAAATTGTAAGAAACTGTAAGAATTGTAAAGAAGGTGTAAGAAGCTATTAGCGGTGAGTAAGGTTCTCGAATACCCTAGAACCTATTCAGAACCTATCAAACGGTTCCGGTTCCGGTTCCGGTTCCGGTTTCGAGTCCTAAAAAAGAGGAACTGGGTTTATCGTTTTCGGTTCCTGCTCTTAAATAGATATTCAAAACCAAAACCTGGAATCTCTTATAGAAAGAAAATGAATTTTTTTATTTTTTACTATTTTCTTTTATTTCTACATTCTTTTTCTGTTTGATTTTTTCTTATAAAATTTGACTCTTCAAATAACAAATTTACTGCATTACCTGTTGATTTTTTATTAATAATTGAAGGATGAATCATCATATTTTTTAAGTAACTAAAATCAAAAAAATACAAATTTAATAAATTAACTTTCTTTTTTGTGTAATGAGTGAAAATGAAGGTGGAAATGAATCAAACATTCCTTCTCCCCTCCAAATAAATAAGAAAATTTAATTTATTAGGTATTAAGACTTCAACATTAGGCGTAACGGGTCCCTAAAATCGGAACCAAAACCTGTGGTTCGGGTTCCGGTTCCCAAATGTTAGGAACCTGGTCAAATGATTCCGGTGCTGGTTCCTAATTTTTGGGGTGGGTACTCAGAACTGCTCACCTCTAATAGTTGTAAGAGGTTGTAAGGGTAGATGTATGCAATTGTTGAATTATCAAAAGGTTGTATAAATGTCATTGTTCGATATGTATGAATGATTGTTGGTCTTCAATGTATGATTTACAAAATTAAATAAATAATTTCATGAAAGCAAATTATGTGTAATATGTCAATAATATTTATGAAATTAATTTTATGCCATCACTAAACAAATTATTTTTTAATATTATATAAATAAATTTAATTTTTTCTAGAATTATGTTTTGGATGAGAAGAAATAATATTAAAATAACATAATGAACAAAAATAAGCCTTTAAACAATTCAATTAAATAACAATAAAAATAAATGCAAGCCCCTGAATTTATAGAACCAAATGTGAAGGAGCCACCCAATATTCAATTGTATGATAAGGGATAGGCTTAGTAATGAAATAGCTGAAACACTTTTGGGTTTGACTATTTTCATACATAATCCACGTTGCAACTCAAACATGAATACAATGTTTACATTATAATCTAAAGGCATGTCAACTTATTTTATCTATATGGTGTATATGATTCACATCGAAATTCATTCTGATTCACATGATTAAATTTTATTGTTATGTTTATAGAAATATTATGTTCATAAACATATGTATAGATTTCTCATATTAGTAGTATATAAAAATATATACATATTTCTATAAATATGAGAAAAAAATGAACGACAAGTTAAATATTATACAAAATATATATGCAGATGTAAAGAGATGTTATGAGATATAAGAAGATGTAATAGTTTTGTTAAAGATGAAAGCAGTTTAAGGAATTATAAAGAAATGCAAGCTGTAGCCGAAATGCTACTTCTGGCCAAAAAAAAAAACAAGGCCGAAGTTGTAAACAGCTGGAAGAAGTGGTAAGAAGCTGTAAAGATAGATATAAGTAATTGTTGAATTATTAAAACATTATATAAATGGAATTTTAAGATATTTATACGAAAGTGTTGATCTTTGATGTATGACTTGGAAATAAACTATTTTTACATGTGATATACCATTCATATTCATGAAATAAAATTTTTACCCTCACTAAAAACCTTTTTTAACATTACACAAATACATTATGTTTTTTGGCAACTATTATTTTGGATTAGAAGAAATAATATTGAAATAGCATAATTAATGAAAATATACTTTTAAATAAGTCAGCTAAACAGCAGCAGAATAAGTCCAAACCCACAAATTTATGGAACCAGATATGTTTTGCACTTGAAGTTTTTTTTGTTAACTTTAGTTTCACCTCTCTATATCAAATTTTAAAAAATAATAATTTTTTTGAAAAAAAATGAATAAAACCCTTAAAATGAAATCCTTTTTTAATTAAACAATTTTGCTCATTGATCATGTACAGATCAAACACTTGGAATACCTTTGTTGCAATATCATTTGACATGATGATTACTTATTTAAATGTCACTTGAGAGGGGAGATCACGTAACATGACAATATTATGAGACAGTATGCTTTCACCTAAGTTCAATTTTTCTCATTCTCCTCCTGGTACACAAGGATATGATTTTATTGTTTTCTTTAATGACTGTCGTTCATTAGAAACAATTCTATTCATTTTTCGTAATTGTTTAGGAAAATATTTTTTTGGTTGACTCACCATATCCAAAAAAGCGGTTGGATATGTAGCTCTACACATAGGAAAAGAAACTCATCATCATATTCCACATAAGAAATATCATCTTCCTAAAAGAGTGAAGAAGCAATCCAACCATTGGCACTCATATTTATGAATAACAATTGAGAGAACATTTGAAGTACAAAAGGAGAGATGAAAAATATTGGCAGATAGAATGCCTCAAATAAGATTAATTGGAGCAGTAGCTTGAGATAATTGTTGCTTATTGTACTCTCTTGAATTTTATTATCTACATAAAAAGGACCTAGCAATCTCAATTATGAGCAAGGGGCCTAAATGTGGACGAGTCACCCATTGTTTAAGTGTACGATAATAGCAACCAGATTGTCATACANNNACTGACGATGAAATATGTGAAATGCTTTTGTCGATCAGCTATAGTTTTCGTATATGTAGCATGTTAACTTATTTTCTCTATATTGGTGTAAATGATTCACACTGAAATTCAAATATAATTCACAACATTAAATTTTGTCTTTATGCTCATAGAAGTATACAACAACACCACCACCACCTCCCAGTGTGGTTCGCGCTTTCGCGGAGTCTAGGAAGATCTAGATGTAGGTAGCCTTACCTTTGCTAGCATCCCTGTCCGTAGAGAGGCTGAATCTAATAGACCCACAAAACAATGATTTTGTGAAAATATTTTATAAAAGAAGGATTTTATGAAAAAAAGACTAGGGAATAAACTAAGAAAAACTAATAAAAAAAGCAAGAAATTTTGTTTTTATGTTCATAGAAGTATATGTAAATAAAAATACATATGCATTTTTTATATTGCTAATATACAAAATATATATACATATTTCTCTGAATACGAGAAAAAAAATAAATGACAACTTGAACGTTATAAAAAAATATATAAGGAAATGTAAGAAGATATATGAAGGGGACAGGAGCCATAAAAATTTTGCTAAGGAGTTGTAATGAGCTATAAGAAGTTGTAGTGTGATGCAAACTATAGCATAAATACTTATCATTACAAAAAAGAATAGGACCTACCAAAAGGGAAATTCCCAAAATTCCTAAATTTGAAGGCTAATAGATGCTCCTAAGCGTTAGATAAGGCCAGATGCACATTGTGGCCGCACCTTTACTGGTGTCATAACAACACTTATGGGTGCTACACTGAATCAGTTTAGTTAGCTACGGTTATAGCCTTTGATTTAAGTGCTGACAATATCTTGAATCTAATTGCTCGTGTATCAAAGTCAAAATAATTAAATTAATAGATAAAATCTTTCCCATTCAGATATCTATATTATTATAGTAGCAATATTTACAAAATTCTAGAATGGTGCAACGACAGTTATTTGTGAGATTTGGTGTAATTTTATCTATAAAAATTATTTATTTATCAAATCTATGATGTCCATTTAAAATTGACATATCTCTTTATTTTATTTAAAATATCCCCCATAATTTCGGATATACACGATAAAAGATAGATGGTAATCCAATTACGTAGGAAAACATTATGCAATTATATTTATTCATTAAATCTAAACTCTAGAATTTAGTTTTAAAAAACCACCTTATCTAAGTAAAATACCTATTTATAATTTTTATCTTTTTAAAAAATACTCTTAATTTTGATTATATTTGATAAAGGATACATGATAATTTTATTATCTAAAAAATGAAAAAATCCTAGCAGTTATTAAAAGTGATAATCTTTGGAAAAGCCTAAAATGTTAGCGACAACAAGAATGATTTGCAGGATTTGATGCACACTCAGTCATAAATATTAGTCATATATTAAATCTAAGCCTTCGATTTTGTATTTAATCTGGCTATCTATCTACACTATATTAATAATAATATTTGGTAAACCCAAAGATACTAACACCAGAGTGATTTGCGGAACTTGGTCTAATCTTAGTCACAAAAATTATTAACTCATTGAATCTAAACCCTTGATTTTTAAAGTTTTAAAAAAATAGTTTATAACTGTCGTCTCTCTGCAAGCAAAATATTGCCTTATTTTTATTTTTTTTTTTAAAACAAAACTTGGGGAAGTTAACTACCTACTCCTCATATTTTCGATTACACATGATACGTGAATATCAGAACTTTAGATACTTTCAGCTGGTGATTCTGTGCACACCTATCTCTCTCATCAAAGCGCGCATACACATGCACTCTACCTCTCTCCAGGAAATTGATTTCTTCAATTTATTTTGGAAATCACTTTTCTAATAACTCTAAGAATTTTATGTATAATTTTCTATGTTTATGGCTAGGTGAGAGTCTCTAATATACGTTATAATTTCGGATTCAATTTTTTTTATAGATTATCATATAGATTACCAAATGTTAGATACACTGTGATGTAAAATTTGCAATCCATAAAGGTTGATGTGCAATGCATAAACATAGGAGTTAAAAGAAAGAAATGATTTTGTTTTGAAAGAGATTTCGATATCTAATCATTCTAGAAGGTGATGTCGTCTAATGCAAAGGAAGAGGTATTTTTTGTTTATAACATAGTAAAACTATTTCATACGTTAGTAATACATGATCCCAACTATCTGACGCTATATGTTGATTATTTCATGAATCAAAGTCTACTTTTAACGGGTTAGTTTTCTAATGTATAATCCACTTTATAGCAGAACTTAGTGAGCTTTGAGACTTTTAGACATTAAAGAATGATTTGATTCACCAATTAAAGCTCCCATTGGTTGAAAAAGCCTATTTTGCTAATTATATAATCAAGTAAACCGAACAATGTTTTACATAATATTCATAAAATATTATGAGACAAGTGATTTTATAAAATGAATACTCCATAGTCTTTAAATTAAAATTTATTTAAAAATAGTCCGTGTATCGCACAGATCTATACCACTAACTCTTAATCTTCACTCCCGCCATAATATTTAATATCCTTTGATAGAGAGGTCTAACTATAGATAATTCTATTGGATGATTTTGAATATATATA